>OY982566.1:8501345-8675604 GCA_963859945.1 Euplagia quadripunctaria | reverse complement strand
AAAGTTTCGTGTGATTTAAACGCTGCCATTTCGGCACGCTTTTTCTGTGATGTCAAAGACCACGAAGTGTTTTTAATTCTTTATTGTTTATGAAAATAAAAGTCATAAAACCTGCCTATTATTATTAAAAGGACAGAAAAACTTATTATCAATATTGTATTGTGGAGTCTTGTGCATATTTACATACATATTCATTATAAATATATTATATATATATATATATATATATATATTATTTTATTATGGACTCTATCCCGCGCAAGAATCAGCGCAGGAATTCCGCCAATGTCAAGTGTTTTATAATTATACAAGTTAAATAACAAAAACGTAAAAAAATGGACGTCTATTCGTCCATCTTGAAAAAACTTCAAAAACCATTATAAATAACCAAATTGTTGTTGATCTGCGAAAGTTGAAGAGTTATAGGGTTGTAAGACGTATAGTTGTAATTTTTTATTTGCCAATTCTTGTTTTAAGGTATTTTTTAACATATTACGTATTTGGTGGTTAGACTGAGTTCCAGTAAACAGAAGACAGTAAAATCGTAAAGTATACCTAACTAAGAAATAGAGGTAAAATTACAATATTTCTGCATTCTAATTATGACAACCCTAAATATGATGACATATGGTTTGTTTACAAAGATTCTATATCCAATTTGGCTCAAGTATATATATATAAATATAGGTACAATAACCTAATGTCAACTTCCCATCGCCTTTTACAAACTATTGCTTTTGCCGGTGCAGGGACGTTAACTGAGGATGCAGGACGTTGAGGAGTTCTCCTAGTACTTCATCTTTACCTCCAATTCACCATATGCATTGTGACAAGTATAAATTGCTTAGCCATCATATTAAGGAAATCGAATCGCAATCGTTGAAATCTTAATAATAATCCTGTGGACATCTTCACCAATTGGTGATTTTCAAGAGCAAGACACGACGAGTTATAAAAAAAAAATAGTCAGTCGTAGAACTGCACGTCAGAAGTGAAAAATATAACTTCACAATATATTTGCATATACATACACACAGACACATCTGTATATATATAATTAGGTTAAAAATAAAAAGTAGGTAATAACATATATACATAGGGTACACTGGAAGTTTTGCGCTCCGGGCCGCTCATAAATGTTAGAATTTCGAATGTTATATTTTTTTAAATATAAGAGACTCAGCTCCGTCTTACGAATTTTCGATCAGGTCACGTGTCCTGGCGCGAGTTTAACATTTTTTACCCATTCCAAAAAGTGCACATCGCTGCTAAAGAAGTTTTCACTTCAAAAATCGCAACTAACTACTAATTATACATGTGAATATGAGTTTGTTTGTTTGTTACGCTTTGTCATGAAATTTTTCATTATGTATGACACATTTCATGACAAAGGGGGTTATCAGGGATAAAAGGACGTAGAATAACTTTCATCCAAATAAAAGTAATTTGAATATAATGGAAAAAATCACTTTAATAATAATTCTTTATAAACAAAACCTATTTTTATGTGATATAACAACAAATTAACAACTTTCCGATTTTTCGTGTCTTTAGATTGCGTTGACTTAGAGGGTTGATTTTTTTACAGCTTCAAGGGGTCGCAGACATAGTATTTGATGATGATTTCAACCTGATACCGTTTGATGTGCCTATAATATTTGAAAAGTTTCTTTGATTTCTGCATCATCAGAGCATCACCTGATAACAATGGAACCACCTGGACCGTATACCCTTTCAAACCAAGAAATAATTTTCCAAATCGGTTTTCAAGTACTCGGGGAACATACATAAAAAAATGTATAAAAGATACGGACAAACTGAGAATCTTGAAGTCTTGAAGTCGGTTAAAAAATAGGCTTAGTAGCATGAAGGTTGGAACTTGATAGATCAAATATTAGCTTCCTTTATCGACTATTCAAAGCAGGATTATAGATCAATGAACTGTATCTAAATCACAATCACGAGTAACCTTTTATGGTTTAGTTTACTTATATTTGGTGTCAGAATTTGATTGAAAGACAAACAAAAAAGGAAATGCCAAGTTCGAGACAGGACTCAGACCGTTCTGTTTACTTGAATAATTAAGTTCGGACTCAATGGCTGAACGGTATTTGGCAGAAGTCTTATATAGAGTTATGCTTAGTGCGCAACGCGAAAAGATCGGGTAGAAAAAATCCCTGGTCTAATTAAAGTAATCGACTACAACCGACAAGCCCGAGAATGGATGAACATTGGCAACCGCCCATGTTCATCGATTCTCTGGCTTGTTCATGGACGCTATTTGAGAATATTATTATGTGGCTAAAAAGATTCTCAAATATCGCTCATGAACTTAAAGTGGTGGATATGACGTCGTCCCATTAGATGCACAGACGACCTGGGTAAAGAGGTCCAAGCATATAACACATAACGTGTCTGGGATGATGATGATGTTTTGGATTCAGGATGTTGATTCTACCATAATATTTGCAGTCATAGTCATTAGTCGATACTGTAAATCTATATAATCTATATCTATATATAATTTATAAAAATGAATCTCATTTCCATTGGTCACGGCATCACGCGTGAAGGGCTGGACCGATTTCGCTAATTCTTCTGAAAATTCTTCTTCTGAAAATAACAAACACAAAAAGAAAACTTTTTGTGTTTGTTATTTTCAGGCGAAAGTTCTTATGAAAGAAAAAATTAAGAAAGTTGCGCGGAAAATTAGAAAATTTAAGAAAACTTAACGAGGGACTTACATGGGCGAAAGCGCGCGGGGCGCAGCTAGTAATACATAAAAATGAATCAATGTTTCCCTTGGTCATGACATAACTTGAGAACGACTTAACCGATTACATTCATCTTTTTGTTTTATGTTTTCTAATACTTTGTTGAGATTCTTACAGAACGAAAAATTAAGAAAATTGCGCAGAAAATTGTTAAATTTTATAAGCGACATATTACTGTTTTCCGACATAAACGCGAACCAAGTCGCGGGCACAGCTAGTTGGTTCATAACAATGACTAATATTATAAATCATTAGTATGCAAATATTTTTTTTTATAATAAATTAAATATTGGTACTGTCAATATTTTGTAATATATTAAGACATAGGTCTTGTAACTTCATTAAAATGCATCTATTTCTTTTAAGTTCTGCGTTACCCAAAGGTCGAATGGTAGCGAATGCTAATGACATTAACTCCGCCTGTGTATGTATTAAATTGTGCAGAACAATAAAATAAATATAATGATTAAACACATATTTTAACCGACTTCAAAAAGGGTAATTTTATTTTTTTATATGTATTTTATGTACTTACTGATTTCTCTGAGAACTTTTGACTGATTTACAAAATTATTTTTTACTTTGTAAAATATATTTGAATTATTGATTATTGTGGGAGAGCCGTGTTTCGACACGTATGGGCCGGCTCGACCGGAATGATACCACGGTTTCACATAAAATTGACAGTAAAGCAAAGCTTACATTGCTTTTCGCCGAGTGAGTGAGGTTACCGGAGGCTTTAACCCTTCCCTTCCCCCTTTCCCTACTTCCACCTTAAAGGCCGGCAACGCACTTGCGACTCTTGAGTTGCAGGTGTCTATGGGCGGCGGTAGTCATTTACCATCAGGTGACCCGTCTGCTCGTTTGCCCCCTATATCATAAAAAAAAACATACAAATTTTGATTCCTTCCCTTATTGTACGTAGTAAACGATTTGTATTCTCACTAAAAACCTTCCATATATACATATACTAGCAACCCGTCCCGGCTTCGCACGTGTAGCAGAGATATCTTCAACAATCATCGTCATATTTCAACTAGTTTACACAAAACATTAACAAATTATATATATATATATACCTAAATCTTACTCCTTCCTTCCTTCTTCCTTTTTCATGAATCGCTCTATCTATTGGTGAAAACCACATGAAAATCCGCTCAGCAGTTTTTGAGATTTTCGCGAACAGACAAACAGACAGACTAAAAATCAATTATTGAATGTATGTAAGTGCATCACTTTAAAATGGCTGCTAATATATGGTTAATTTTTTTAAGTTCTGTTTGTTATTTTTAGGACAATGTTTGTATGAAAGAAAATTTAAAAAATCCATTGAGATGTTGGAAATTTTGTTTGGTATGTTTATGGTGAAACAAGTCACATAATATGTCATGTTGTGTGTGTGTTTGCCTGCGTCCCTTGATGGTATAGGTTCAGAATTTAACCCGGTAGGTGGCGCTGCAACCTTTTCCTAGGATTCTTATTTCACTTTTTGTTGTTTTTTTTTGCGTGAGTTTGAATATAAACCTGCCAGGCACCCGGATGGTTTTGATTCACAATTGTAACGGGTAGGTGGCGCTGCAAAAGGGCTCTAAGAATAATTATTTTTATTATTGATTCACGATAGTATTAATTGATGAGGATCGTACCATCTATGTTCATTTTTAACACCTCACGCAAAAAAAGGGGTATTATAAGTTTAACGTATGTATCTGTGTTGTCTGTCAGTGGAATCATAACTCCTAAACGTTTCCTACATGGATACGACTGTAGCAAGTGTTGAAATATAAAGGCAATTTAGGTGTAGGGGACACCAGATTTTTTATTTTCCTAGTCAGGCTATGGTTTGTTAATTTTTTTTTGCGCAGTAGTAGCAAAGCAGCCTATCGTCATGGTTATCTATATCTATTTTTTCTTAGTTGTCTTATTTAGTAAACAAACTTGGCGTTCTGGTAACCAGAGACAATGGATAGGGATGGGAAATTATCCAATAAATGACTTGAACTTAATTATTTTTATAATGATCACAATCAAAGCAATATGAACACATGAAGACATCTCTTTGTACCCTTTTTTAAGCAAATTTGAAAAATTGCAAAAAGCTAAAATTTTAATCAGTAGGTATGTGTTATAAGCCTAAAAAATATAAAAACAAGAAGCTACAGGGGTGCAGTAAATGCATATGTATATTCACTTGTAATAGTACGGATAGTCTATTGAAAATTCTATCCCATTAAAAACATAAATGTGAAAATGGGAGCCAAGTTCAATATTAAGAATATGCGTGGTTGTCGACTTCGCCGATAAAAGAATTGAGATCTAAATGGGTGCCAAGTTCTGTAGATAATCCTGAAATTTATTTATTAGAATATACAACATTCTAAAATAAATTTAAGACACCAATTCTTGTTATTTTCTACTACAACAATGTTTGTTATTTAAAAATATAACTTTCTTTTTATTCCCTAAAATAAATCAATTCAAAGGGATACAGTTTTCATCGGCGGAAGATGCGCTAGCTGTGTTCGAGCAAGCTGTGGAGGAAGTGTCCGAGGTGCATTGGAAAAAGTGTATTGAAAACTGGTTTAGATGCGTGAAATTTTACATAAACAGTGGTGGAGAGTTTAGCGGAGAAATTAAACCGACTTCAAAACCACAAATGGGCACTCAAAAGCGTAAAATAAATTAATATAATTATTATAAGCGCTACCAACTCATCTGTTTGAAGTCGGTGCCAGTCAAGTCTAATAGGTAGGTCTATGTATGTAGTAAGTAGGTAGATACTTGTAGGTAGTATCTATCTACTACCTATTAGACTTGACTGGCATTGTGGTTTTGAAGTCGGTTTAATTAAAAAAAACAATAGTTTATTAATTAAATCTTTTTGTCTTTGCCTATTCATATATATGAATAGGCAAAGACAAAATAGTTCAGTATCTTTTTCTTCTCTGTTTTTCAACCTATTCTTTTTTTTTTCATCGGAACCATTTGTCAAGCTTTGGTGTTACTTTGTTACAGTAAAACATATTATAAAATCACCACTAGTGTATAGGTATTACAAAAAGCAATATACACTTATTACATGATAGTTTTTGTCTGTGAAGCTGTTTATCGCAAATAAGAGCGACCCTTAATAGGCCCTGGTGTTAAGTAGGTTTTATTACCTACTAAAACCACAGCCTCTAATTGAGTATTGTGTATCATTTTTAGACAAAGTAAGTACGCTTCTGTTTTTATGATAATTAGATCTTAAAAAAGCATTGCAGGTATTTTAAATGTAGAAAAAGCCTTTTAGGTTTTATATTACCCAAAGAAGACCTTTATCTTATTTCTAAGCAAAAAGTACCGAACAAAATTATTATCATATAATATGCATTGTGTAGTGGTAATGCTGACGCATATTGCTGTGCCCTGCGGTTTCACCAGCGTATAATTTAATGTTTTTTTTAATTGGATAGTGGGCAAACGAGCAGATGTGTCACCTGATGGTAAGTGACTACCGCCGCCCATGGGTACCTGCAACTCAAGAGTCAGGAGTGCGTTGCGGGCCTGTAAGGTGGGAATGGGGGAAGGGGGAGAAAAGGGAGAGGGGGGAGGAAGAGGGGAAGAGGAAAGGTTAAGGACCCCTGTAACCTCACTCACTCGGCGAAACAACGAAGCATTGCTTCACTGCCGGTTTTCTATGAGGCCGTGATATAATCGATATCGATATCGTGCCAAGCATGGCACTGACATGATTACTTCAGTAGATTAGAAACTAACGTTGTAAATGCGAAAGTGAGTTTGTTTGTTAAGCTTCCACGCCTTAACTACTCAACCCTCATCATGAAATTTCGCACACTTAATGTCAGGGTTAGAGAAAAGGTCATAGGGTACCTTCATCCAAAAAAAGAGAACCATTCCCGTGGGAAATTACAAAAACGAGAGTGTAACCGCGGGCAAAAGCTAGTCATTTATGATTTTATGTTATGCTTATTGTTATCTTGTTTCGTTTTTTTTCTAATTTAAATTGGCTTTATTGCATTGGTTCTTCTACTTCTACTTTTATTTTGTAATCATTTATAAGTTGATACGTTACTAAGAATCAACACAGTAAGGCCAATTTAAATAAAAATAGCCATGCTATTACTTCACTTAATTTTAAAAGATATCAAAAAAAGACTACGCCAGTTGCCATTTAGTATTAGTTTGATAAATAAATGGTAAATTTATGGTTTTGTTTGTAATAACTAACTCTTTTATGTTTTAAAAAAAAATATACGCTTATTTATCAATATAATATTCTTTAATTAATTAAAAAAATGGTACCTACCTTACCAATAGTGTCAACAAGGATAGACTGCTGCTCCATTCCTCGTGTCAAAACAACTTTTGCACAAATGCATTTCAGTGTACTGGGTCCACGGTTATACAATATCGCAAATAGAGCACAAACAGTTAAGTGTCGAAGAAATACTGAAATAAAAAAGGTATTGCTAGGTTGGCTCAAAAACTTAGATTATGACAGCACAGAAACCCTACTAAAACGTGTAGAACAGGTACGCAATAAACATTATTCACATGAAAACGCCCGCGCGCGTGCACTCCCACACACATACACTTACACACAAGAATACACACGCACACATGCACTCAAACACAAGAATACACACACACACAATCACATTTACAAATATACTCTCATGCATGCACATTAACTAAAAAAAATGTTTCTTTATTAACTTTTCCTTTTTTTGTATCTAATTTTATTTTATTTTAAATTTACAAATATTTAAATATTAATATTAATAACGCATTGCAATTGGCATACTAATTAAACTGTAACCTCTGCTATGGGGAGGGCACTGGCCCCTGTAACAGTTATACTAGCACAGGGGTCAGGGAGTTCTAAACTATGTAGGTATGTAAACATTTATTCTGTAAATAAAGATTTTAATTATTAATTACACTTGGAGTGGCCTTCAAATATTTCACTATTCCTTTTAATGAACTTGTAACAGTTCACCTTTCATATTAAAGCTGTCCGTAAAGTAATATTAATTACTTCGTTTTTTTGACGATGATTTACTAGGTTTCTCAGATTCACTGTGTGCTCTGTAGATATCTAGACTACTGCCTACTAAACGTTGCACGTTACCGGCTCCACTCGAAGAATGCCGTCAAATAAAACAATTTTTGTAGTAAACAATGAAAACACGGGTACGACGATAATGGTCAGGCAGTATTTTGTTACGTATGTTTTTTATGTACTTTGCTAAAAATTTAAATCTTGTTTAAAACAATAGCTCAAAGATCAGAATCCCTAAAAGTTACATTAAATGTATGAACTGAAAAAAATGATTAGGACTGAAGTTGAATTATAATTAGTTTTTCGTCTTTCTAAAATGGGCAGTTTTTGCTGTTAAGTTATTTTACGGTTGCGTAATTTTCCATAGAAATTACGGAATTTCTTGTGGTTTAAGTCTTTAAACTTTGAACAATGTGAGTATACTAATGGTGTAAAAATCAACTTTCCTTGATTTGTTACTAAATTTCCTTGTACTTGAATCACTCTACCTTCAAATTCTAATCAAATCAAACTCTTTATTTCCAAATAGGCCTTATAAATAAATTTATATAAGTGGTTGCACAAATGTACATTATTAATGAAAAATATGGTGTCTCCACTAAATTATGTAGTTCCGTACTTTCTGAACTAGTTGAGGCTGTATCTCAGGAGGTAACTGTTCATCAGTGCTAATAATATCTTAAATTACAAATTTCAAATATAATAATATTCAATAGAAAAGAAGAGGTTCTGCCTTGCCATACATACATAAAAACTCACGAAATATACACTAATTTAAAGCCTTTTAGACATAATTTCATTGAGTTCTAGTTATAATGCAATGAAAAAAAAAATACTTTGCAGGCAATGAATTTTTTTCCTGTAAACTTATCAAAATGCCACTTAAGTCAATTCACTTTTTACTCCTCGAATTATTAGTTGCGATCTTTATTTAACTTAATTTTGGTAATACCCATAAAAACAGAGTTTTTGAAAACTTCGAAGTTTCAACTGGGTCTGATATCTGATATACGAGAGACAAAAAAAAATTAAAGGTTAAGTATTTCATTGAGCAAATTGAAGGAATGAATGGTACCTATATAATTGAAGGTACTGCATCACGCAGTGAAAGTTACCACGGCGATTAGTATACTACAACCCAACAAGGCACCGTACGCCTGATTGGCAATTTCGCCCAGCCTTGTCGGAGGATCTTCCTTATGTGTTGGAGAGTCACAGCCTGTTCAAGTATGCATTTAGCGTTATCAGTTAATAAAGTGTTTGTTCTTGGGAGATTATGTCATGCATCAATCATTTTAATTTTGATTTAAAATTAGGGTAAGTTTTTTTAACAACAGCTTCGAAGAGAATTTAAAAGATGGAACAACATCCAAGAGCTATACCTATATTCAAAAGGAAGCTAAAATTGCTACTCCTAGACAAAATGATTTATTCAGAAATCAAATGGTTCCAGAACACTGTGTTAACTACACAGTGTTCGGTTATACTATACCTAGTGTTGATATTGTATTATTTTTATTCTCTTTATTAATATTTTACCATATAAATTACATTTTTAAATATGTTCATAAAAATATATATTTAAAAATATAAAAAAATAGTAGACCACCGACATCGGGTACAGGGACCAAGATACCGGTGGTTAGGGCTCTAAAGACAGGAACCTCCTCACTATACAGGCCGTGTCGAGAAGAACTGCATCCTGCATCAGTCCCTTGATCCAACCGTCTAACGCGAGCCTCTTAAGGTGTTGATCGAGGCTCTTGGCTATTAATCCATGAGCAGATATGACAATCGGAACAATGATTGCCGATTCGACATTCCACATATCGACAATCTCGTGAGACAAATCTAAAAATTTGATTTGTTTATCTTTTTCAACTTTCACGAGATTCTCGTCATGAGGAACAGCGATATCGATGATCATTGCACGGCGCTCTAATCGGTCCATCACCACTATATCAGGTTTATTCGCAACAATAGTTCTGTCAGTGATAGTTCGATCTGTCAGTGATAGATAGTGATAGATCGATCCCAATACAATTATTATTATTATTCTTTGATGTTTTTTATCGTTATTCGACCTCTCTATTTTATTGTATTGTTTTTATTTTTTAATTCATTTGACATAACAAAAAAATACATTAACAGTAAATAATTAATGTAAATGTATGACTAAATGTTTGATGATTTGCACACCACTTGTAGAATATGCGGAAATTTCAAACTGTAACACCTTTTTTACCTATGTTTTATGCAAATAAATGATTTACGACTTATGACGATTAACGTACACACAAGAGACGCAGAGTTTTATATATGATACAACTAATAAACAGGAAAGGTTTCGACTCCACAAAATTGACTGCCCATGTCCGTATATGGTCGGTTAAAGTAAGGAAATCTAATTATAATATTATGTATTAGATTATTATCGTCACTTATCTGTAGAAGGTCGTTGTAATAACGATACTTCTGGGGTTTGAAAAAGAGCGACAGTATTGGCCCTTTACAGACGTTCCAGTTTTGTAGTTTGATTGATAGCAAGGCCTGTGTGCTCTATAAAAGGTCATACACGAGTGAGAAATAATTGCATCTCACTAGCTACATCTCTTTTTAGAGTCGATGGTAGTAGTGTACTATTTCTGTGAAACTTAGCCATTAAGGATAGTCCTAAGTCCAGTATTAGTTGGGTTGTATATCACCCGTTTCACTAGACTGAATCTGCAACATTCGAACAGGTTTTGTAAAAACGTACAGACAAGAGACTGTACAATCTGTACATACATACAAAAACGACTACCACCGCTTGGTGACTACCATTTTTTCAAAGTATCTGAAGATTTCAGAAGCAAAGCCTTCCTGAGGAAAAGTTGAAAGCGCTAGCATTCCTTAAAAAAATGGCGGAGCACGGTGAATATTAGCTCCGTACAGAGACCACGTGCTGCTAATTAATTATACCGAATAATATATAGCGTTTCACGTTCAATTAGTAATTTCTCTATATACTTCTAGCATCACTATTTGGGCCTGATGTTAATCTGTTTTATCTGTGGTTGTATCCATTTTCAGCACATGAGATTCGAAGAACGTAAAATTATGAAGGTCAAATTCTTCGAAGAAATAGTTATCTATAATTTGATCATGCATGTTCTTATTTAGATTCAATGAGAGGATAATTACTAGTAGTTTTGACTTTGTATTTTATTTTTTCATATTGAATTGAATCAACCGTAAGTTATTTAGAAATCTCTCTAATTACAGTAAGTATGTTTCTACTTATTAGCATAGTATTCCGTTTCTGTGGTCTCGTAAAAGCCTTTTTATATACCTTTTTTTATTAATTCTAACTTCCTAACTCATTAATATTACTCACTACATATTATAAAACAAAGTCCCCCGCCGCGTCTGTCTGTCTGTCTGTTCGCGATAAACTGAAAAACTACTGAAAGGATTTTCATGTGGTTTTCACCAATAAACAGAGTGATTCATGAGGAAGTTTTAGGTGTATAATTTGTTAACGTTTTATGTAAATTTTTTGAAATATGATGGTGATTGCTGAAGTCTCTACTACCCGGGCGAAGTCGGAGCGGTTTGCTAGTGAATGTTCATGTGAGTTTGTTTTGCTTGTTTGCTTTACGACCGATCGTCATTAAATTTTACATACACGTTGATAGGAGTACAGAAAAAGAAATTCCAGAAAAAAAGTGTTCTTGCCGAGGGATAGAAAAACAACTTTTACGCGAGCTATACCGCGGGCAGAAGCTGCGTAAACTATTTTTTTAGTTTATTAAAACTAAAAAAAGCAATTTATAATATTGAAGTATCTATGGAATATGGAATAAGTTCTTAAATGGGTATCCCCATTTAAGAACTTATTACACAGTCTGGCCAGAAATAATTTCACAATAAAATTGAAATGAGCTACATTTGAATTAGCGACCTCTTATTCGCATGATATTCATTGTTTTTTGCATTTTCACACCATTCTTTGTTAAAAATTATTGTAATAGTAAATGGAATGGGATGATAAAGAATTACTGTTATAGCATTACACAAAGTCGGTATGGAGTCAAATGGATTTTTTCAAACTATCTTTGCTATCTATCTGCTTGATATTAGTCGAATATTTACGTACCGGGCTATAGATAGGTATAGTGAAACGTTCTCTCTTTGTAACAGAAAAAGATCTGGCCGTCCACATAATATTCGTACTAAAAATGTGATCAAAGCAGTAAGGAAAGAATCTAAAGAAATACTGACTGAAAGCAAAATATTGTACCTAGAGAAATGAATATAGCACCCAGATGTCGTGTATTTTAAAGGATGAGATAGGAGTTGCAGCTTATAAAGGACGCACTGATCATTACGTATTAGAAAATTAATAGTTTATTTTATTTTTAAAAGACAACTCCCACATTAGGAATATATAATAGGTGGTAAAATCAAAACAAATTCTTAGGTACCACCTAAGAGTTTATTTGTTTAGTAAAGGTAGGATGCAGAAAAAAATAATAAGACGAGAAAAAATTTACTATAGAGCAAGATTTTAATGGTGTGAGTAAGTGAGTAGGGTAAAACGTGGACATTATCCCGCTTCAGTGACGGTTAGGTGGGCTGTTAGCTATCAAGAACTTACCAAGCCATATTTTATGAGGTTTTTTTAAATTATATAATTATAATATATTATATCAATGTACAAACTAACATACACTGCAGTAATAAATATTGCAAATTATAAAAAAATACGTTTTGCTTGTTACAATATTAAGGGCGTGACTGTGTATTTATGGCACATTACATGATAATATGTCTGTGGAGAATACATTAGAAGAGAAATAGTTACTATTATACACATAAATTAAAAACGTTGTATTTTCCAACTTTATAGAAAAGCAAACAGTTGACCAAATGCAACATTTGCTATCAAAATCAGTGCTATAAAAATGTCCGAACGTACCTAACATGTGATATGACACTTTTTTTTGTAATTTGACACTTTTTTGCCGGGTGGCGATATACTGAACAACATATGTAGGGCAAAGATATATATCAAGCAAGGTTGAGGTGATTAGCTGCTTAAGAAAACCAATGACATAGTAACGCCCTTCTTAATCTTATCTAACTTGCTGTATATTGTGGTAGCTTATGCTCTAAGGACACATGTCCGGACATAGCCGTTTAGATCTGTAGATTTAAATGAGTACGCACAAGAAGGAAGTACCTGGCCAACATCTATGTGGAGGCAATATATTGCCCTTGAAAAAACTCGTACAAATCTTACAAAAGTCTGATTTGTCTGAATTTAATCGTAGGCAATTTCTAAGAAAAACAAGAACACCGAAATCAAGACAACCAAATACTGCTTTAATACCTTGTGCCTGCACAGCTTAAAGTTAGCTTTCTTGTATATTCTCAACCTTAACTTAACATCGCTAACGTATATTCAAATGTATTGCATACGTTTTGACGTAAAACAGCAACAATAAACAATCGAGCTGAATGCGTAAAGCTATTCAATGGAAAAATCACACGAAACTACATTATTTCGTCCACAATCGGCTTTGTTGTCGGACTTATTTCAGACAATCGACTCCAATCTATGAACTTGGCACAAAAATATTGTCATTATTAAGTAATAACTGTTTTTTTATCGAAGTCACGCTTGGTCGGGAGATTTGCAAGGTGAAGGTTTGTGGAGTATTCTTGCTTTGTTTAGTGTACCGTATAACGTTTGCTAACAAAGATAATCTGTCGACGATGTAATGCGCAATACCAATTAATTTTATTTTGTGACACTCTTTAACTTTCTTGGGAGCAATTTGTGCATTTTTATCATTTAAACAGATATATTTCTGTTTAAACCACACATATCACCATAAGCAACCACACATATACATTTCATTTTCCGCGTCTACTATAGTTTTTGTTGTTGTTAAATTTCGAGTAGTTCGGTAAGGAAAATAACGGTTTATTCAAAAGACCACGATAAAGAGCATGAGCTTCTGCGCACTTCTATTTTATTCATAGTCATAATCATACCAGAATTGGGCGATGGTAGCTTTATTTTTCAAATAGGTACCTACTCAACGTAATTGACACTGGCAAATATCTTACATTTTGATTGATTTAATACCTTCCGTTAAAGAGTTAAACTGTTCATCATAAACCGGCCGAGATGGTTAAGTTATTTTTCAAAAGTTTTGAGTCACAGTGTATTCAATAATGACATTTAAGGAATTCTATCGTCTATGGCCCTACTTCATTACCGGACTATAACCAAATTAACCAAGTTAAAAGACCATCAAAACGGCTGGTCTAAAGAGTCATATTATTTACAGTCTTTGGGGTGAGGTATGTATATTATACTGAATATTTAAAATAATGCGTTTAAAAAATCGAGCAAAATAAATGACGGACAGCAAAACATAAACCATTGAGACAGGTACGTTCGTTGAACCATGGTTAAATAATTAGGTCGATGTCAAACTATTTTAATTCAAGTTCAACAATTATGTTACAGTTCTGATAATTGAATAGGTACAAATATTTCAAATATACCCACTGTCTTACGAAAGAAGGAAGTAGAGAAACAAAATAGGCAAACGCGTGAGGTGTCTTTGGGATTTAATGGATTAATTAATTGTATCAAATATAGTAAATATTTATTATATATATATATTATATATAAATATTTATTATATAATATATATTATAAAAACTCGATATTAAAATTGCGCCATCTGTGATAGTTACTCGAACTAATATAAGCATAAAATAATATATGCTGATTTGACTCGATAGGCAGTTATCACATTGACTTGCTTGCCCAGCCTTTACTACGAGTAACATCGATGACGGGATGAAAGGCTTCCCTTAAGCTTCCCTTATAACGAAACTTACTATGAGAGCCTCAACAAAAGACTGTTTCATATCACAGATTTGGAAAAAAGCGCCCCGACCAAGATGTTTTTATTATTTTTTGGGGCTTATAAAAGAGACTTATGAGTAACCCTTCACTTAAATTCCACCAGTCTAAAGTGAAGATGTTACGGTGAAATCACCCTTAACCTTAGCAAGATTTTTCTCTGGAGATACCAGCTATCATCATATGCTAGTTGAACAGCACTCGCCTTGGCTTTCGATGGGTTTCCCTTTTAAAGCTAGCACGCTTGGAATACGGCCCTCCTTTTCTAGGTCTAACAGCGCTCGATTGCTGTCGTGAGACCAAGTTGTTAGATCCTTTATTGTCTTTGTGAATTTTAATATTATAATTTCGAACATTCTGGCCTATGATAGCACCGTCCACAGAACAATACATCGCGGCGCTCAGGTATGCATGGTTGCCATGTATTGACAAATGGCGGTGGTACCTTTAAAAGCCTAGATATATCGTATATACGAACAAAACAGATATTAATACTGTTATCTATTTCCGGGTTTAGGTAAATAAACGGCAGTAGCGTAACCAGGGCCGTCTTTGTCCTATTGGTGGCCCTGGGCACATGCGCATCACGGGGTTCCTGTGTAGATAAAAGTAGATTAGCTGAGATTTTAAGAAGAGATGAAAATTCTAAAATTATTCTACAGCAGTTTTTATTTCTTTACAATAAAAATAAATACATAATTAATTGTATTATGATTCGGAATAGTAACTCTCAGCATTCACAGATTATTTATTTAAACTTTTTGCATATTTGGTACATAGGTGTACTTAATGCCTAAGGCATTATTTACCAGTCAACCCTTGTGTGATGCAGAAATCTGTGATACCAACCTACCGTGTGTAAGATGTTTCCAATTATTATTATTATTACTTCTAAATAAAAAAATATTCTTTTCAATTTGGAAAAGGAACGTTTTCCAACCAGAGTACTTACTGCACGACCAAATATAAGACCAATAAAAAACATAATACTATTATTTCATAAGTTTTGGGCTAGAAACTTTTTGTAAATCGCACTGCAAATTAATTATTTTGCCATTGAATTGGGTACTTTTAATAAGTAGAATGGAACGGCGGCTGCGGAGAAAGTTTTTTTTGAGGTCAGGCCAGGGCCCTGGGCAAGTGCCCAGAGTGCCTAATAGAAAAGTGCTGCGTAATGGCCCAGGCGACGGGCTTGCGATCAAGCGGTTGTGGGTTCGAATTCCACCCGGTATACTGGCGACGCGAATATGCCTTTAAGAAAAGGAAAATTACATTTCATTATAAAAGTTCAAATTTAAATTTTATTATTTTACTAGCAACCCGTCGCGGCTTCGCACGGGTAGTAGAGACATCTTCAACAATTATCATCAAATTTCAACCACTTTACACAAAACGTTAACAAATTATACACCTAAACCTTCCTCATGAATCACTCTGTCTATTGGTGAAAACCGCATGAAAATCCGTTTAGCAGTTTTTCAATTTATCGTGAACGGACAGACAGACGCGGCGGGGGACTTTGCCTTGACTGGCCTGTTGGTCTAGTGGTACCCTGACTGCTGGGCCAGAGGTCGTGGGTTCGATTCCCACCCAGGACAAATAATTGTGTGATGAGCATGATCATTTGTTCTGTGTCTGGGTGTAATTTATCTATAACATGTATGTATTTAGAAATATACAAGTATGTTTATCAGCAGTCTGGTTACCATAGTACAGGTTCTGCCTAGTTTGAGATCAGACGGCCGTGTGTGAGATGTGTGAAGTTATTATAATATGTAATGATTGTACTGTCTGCTTTACTAATGTGTACTACTACACTTTTAGATTTAGTCAGACCAGAATAAAGTAGATCCACCACTTTGTATGGGATGTTGGTAACGTGCTGCAAAATGTTATAACTATATTTATACCTTAGTGTTTCAAATCAACGTTAAAATTTATCTGACTTTGATAGCTAGCGGGGTTTAATAGATAAGTAAGTTTAAAGATTAAGAATAATATAATAATAACTTCTTGATCGGTTTTAATCAATTTCTTTATTTTCTACATCGTCTTTTACTATTATATCACCATGCCCTACCTAAAAACCACCAAGACCACAGATACAATAATAGTAACTTCGTTCAATAAAAAAGCAGATTGACAGTTGACAGATTTCACATTAACAACAAGCAAATAACTTTTTCAAACAAAAAGGGACGTGACAACATAAAAACAGTAGCCATCAAATAATATCGATTGTCATCCGTCCATCGACTGCACCTACGACTTAATGTTTTTATTTTGTCGATTGATTTTGTCTTGCATTAATTTATTAATAATATGTTTTATTATTTACCACACAAAAGTAAATACATCTTTATGGTACATAGGGCACACTGAAAGTTCTGCACTCCTGGCCGATCATAGGTAAAAGTTTGAATTTCGAATGTTATATATTTTTTTTAATTTTGAAAAAAAAATTTGGGGGGAAATCACGTGTCGATTGTTTTTAATCACAAGTTGAAGTTCGTCGTCCATAGCAAAATTAGAATAAACACGAAAAGATTTTAGGGCGACGATTTTTTATTATTGTAAAAGTTCACTGACTCCGCAAGACTGCACTGGTCGTCTTCAAAATGCTTTTGGGAGGGAAGCACCTCATTTGAGCACTGTAAGGCGTTGGTACACAGAATTTGCTCGTGGCCGTGTTTTTCTCCATGATGAAATTCGTCAAGGTCAGCCCTCAACTGCGATCACTAAGGAAAATGTGGCTACTGTCAGGCAACTAATTGAAGAAAACCGGCGTATCACCTATGAGGAGATTCGAGGACATTTGGGAATTGGTATGAGCCAAATTCAAAAAATCTTACGCCAACATTTAAAAGTTATAAAACTTTGTTGTACGATCACGGAGATAAACATGGATATATTGTTACATTCCGGAAAGAAAGCAACAGTCTTCTGCATGGGTGTTCGAAGGTGACAGTAAACCAACAAAATTGAAGCAGGCGAGAAACGTAGGCAAAAAAATGATTGCGTTTCTTTCTCCCGGACGGGTCCTATCTGCACGATCCCACTTAAAGAACAAAAGACAGTTAATGCTGAGTGGTATACCACCATTTGTTTGCTGGGCAATGTCTTTGAAAAAGTTAAGGAAAACAATCAAGAAGTCGCATCTTATTGCACCATGACAATGCATCGGCGCACACCGCGAATAAGACAAAGTCATTTTTGGCTTCTGAAAAGGTAGTAGTAAGTAGTGACCCATCCCGCACATAGTCCACACCTGGCACCATGCGATTTCTTTATTTTCCCAAAAATTAAAGATTTGATGAGAGGTATGACATTTAAGGAGCCGGAAGTGGCCGTGATAGCTTTAACCAGCACGTGAAAAACATGCCCTCATACCAATGGTCCTCATGTTTTCAGAAAAATGGTTTAACCGAATGAAAAAGTGTTTAAAATGTAATGGAGAATACTTCGAAAAGCAGTAAATATATTACTTTACATGCAAATTGTTCTATTAATGAGTTAAGCAAAACTTTCAGTGTACCCATTTATTTCCACGTCCCTGTGATTTATTATGGTGACTTGTAAATATAGTAAATTGTGATAAAAAATATTCTTCCGTTAGCTACAGCTTTATATCTTATACAATAGTAAACGGTATAAGGTGACTAATATAATATTTAAAATTTATTCGTGTACAATTCGGTACCATTTTGGCGGATCTCTTTTGTTCTAATATGAGAATAATTATAAAAACAAAACTATTAAGAGGTCAGTCAACTAGACGACCTCTGTAATTTACTTAAAAACGTCCTTAACTTCTTACGGTTCTTTTCAGTGATGAACATTTTCCATGAGGTCAATAATTTAATTAAAGGCTTAAGCTAGTACACACAAGAAAATAGGTATAGGATAACTAGCTTTTCCCTGCGTAAAAGTAATTTTCCATCACTCGGGAACAGTATTTTTAGTGAATGAAAGGTCCCCTATGTTCTTCTCTGTATCCCTGGCATTCGGGAGCAGTATTTTTAGTGAATGAAAGGTCCCCTATGTTCTTCTCTGTATCCCTGGCAACGTGTATGTAAAACTTCATGATGATCAGATGAACGGTACAGCAGCGCATAAAATACGAACAAACAGAGGTACATATATTAATTTAAAATAAAATAAAAAAAACATTGTGAAACAACATTGTGTAAAATTTCAAATCGATCGGTAAAGAACTTACGGAGATTTGCGATTTTGAACAAACGGATATTAAATTATTAAATATATAAAAATGCATGCGCGTATATGAATACAACGATGTGTAAAAATTTGAAAACGATCGGAAAGAACTTTAGGAGATTTGCCAATTTGAAGAAACGAACACAAAATTTTTAAGTATGGAAAAAAATTATGTATTAAAAAACTGGCGCATATATGTATACAACGTGTATAAAAATATTACTGTAGAAATTATTTGTGAGCATCTTGTCCCAGGCGCTATAAATTTTAAGTGTTTAATAAATCTCGCGGGCTTAGGCTGCGGAGATGCCTTAGCGTCTTTTTGCATTCTGTACTATTATTTAGATATTGGTACCAATTCTGTTGTTATAAAACTCTCTAAACTAGACGTACCGAACGTCTTAAATTGTCTAAAATTAGAAACATCACACTAATATTAGACACCATAATAAATACATGCCGTCTAACTTTTAGTGATATAAATTTCTATTTAAATTTTTTGTATCTAAATTCTATCTAAATTGATGATTAGTTTTACATGATGAATAACAAATGTGTGATTTTACCTCTGGTCTCTTCAGGAGAGTCATCATAATAGCCTTATCTGAATTAAAAAAAAATATTATGTTTAGAAACTATCCAGAAAATTCCAACCCCTTTGCGACGGTGGAGGATTCTCGTACGTCTTTTTATAAATACTAATACATATACCTGTTTCCTAAGGGATAAGCAGAAGCGTATAAAACGCTCATTTTGTCAAAACTAGAATTTGGTCCCAATCACTTAATAAGGGGCAAGCCTAATTGGAGTCAACCGGGCATGTTGGGAATGAATAATAGAAAAATCCTACTAATATTATAAATGTGAAACTTTTGTTGCTCTTTCACGCAAAAACTACTGAACAGATTGCGATGAAACTTGGTATGTAGATGGCTGAACACCTGGATTAACACATAGGCTACTTTTTATCCCGATATTCCTATGGCATCGGCACTTACGCGGGTGAAACCGGAGGGCGCAGTTAGTTGGAAATATATTGAAAGGGAAAAGTTGGTAAGAAACAAAAACAAATATCCCTTATATTGCTTACAAGGATGGATTGGGGAGTGTAAATAATAGCAATAGTAAGGGTTGCATAACTACAGTACAGTAAGTTTTTTTTATGGTATAGGGGGCAAACGAGCAGACGGGTCACCAGCCTTTAAGGTGGGAGTAGGGGGAAAGAGGGGGGATGAGGGGGAAGAGGGGGGGAAGTGCGGGAAGAGGGCCGAGGGGAGGAGAGGGGGGGGGGAAGGGTTAGGGACCTCCGGTAACACTCCGTCCGTGGTATCACTCTGGTCCAGCCGGCCCATACATGCCGAAGCATGGCTCTCCCACGAACAAAGTTACAGGAACTTGAACTGGCTGGTGCTTGGAAGTTCAAGCTTTCTATTATTATCATAGTTTTATACCGTTTATTTCGGCACGTATTTCGAAATTTTACTCTTCCTAAAATTACTTTAAATATGTCAGCTTCACTTGCACCACTCTCGACTACATCAGGAACTAACTAGTAACCCGGGAACAAAACAGGCTATAGATACGGTGGGTTAACTAAAAAATTAATGAATTCCTGATAAGGCAAAGTACTTATTGCTAGAGAACTGTCCTTTGTTAAACTCCTAACTCCGAACGTCACTAGACATCGTAGCGTGTCAGATAATTACTTATGATGTATTTTTTACAATATTCCAGGACATTCAATTATTTAATATAATCTGAATACAAAGACACACATAATGGAGCAAAAAGTAATAATTATTGTTTTCCTCACTTGCCGACAAAGGAAACACGCCTGAATAATATTTTTTTATTACTTGAGGATAATTTGACTCGTCTTCATTCATTAACTAGAATATCAAAGTCAAGGGGCGGGCATTGGCCTTTTACAAGAGCGTATGTGTCATCTTCTACCTATGTATATAAAAAAAAAAACCAATGTTTGTATGTTTGTCCTCTATTCGTTCCGAAACCGTTGATCAGATTGTGATGAAACTTTTGTAGGGTATTCTCGGGACGCCCGCGAGGGTTCTTGTCCCAAAAAAATCTATATAATTATGTAAAAAAAGAAAAAATGGCATTGCATCGCATGTCCAGTACAGTTAGTTACTAATATTTGTAATCGCCTGCAACTGCGTTGATTTTGAGAACCGCTGGTACCACAACGTAGCTAGCAGTCGATCTTATTTATGATGGAAGATTATCAAGTTCACAAAAATAATAGTAAGTCGTCTTGCGGTCCACCGCAATCCATATCCATATTATGAATAATACCTGGGCTTTTTTCAGTACAGACAAATATTTGGATAAATTAAAAAGGAAAACCTTATCTACATAACTATTTATATAAAATTTGATGCAAATCGTTAGAGCACGAAATATCTATATATTAATACGTGAAGCGAAAACTTTGGATCCCTTTTTACGAAAATTGGACGGACGGAGGAGTATGAAATTTCGCGCACTTATATATGTAGTTTATACAAAGAAGTGACGAATGCTAAAATTTTTAAACAATATTTGCTACAAAGTTAAAAAAGAAAAGCAAAAACGGGTACATACAGCTATAAGTGTCCAGTATATATTTTGACCTGTCATGGTACAAAAGTCTATACAATGACAGGTCAAGTAATATTGGCCAATGAAATAAACCATGGTCGAAATTCGACCACAACGCGGTCTCTAGTATTTATAGATATACAAGAATATATATAAGAATATATACAAGAATTGCTCGTTTAAAGCGATTAGATTCTCAAATTAATGTTAAATCAATTTGACTGGCCTGTTGGTCTAGTGGTTAGTGATCCTGACTGCTGAGCCAGAGGGCGCGGGTTCGATTTCCACACAGAACAAATAATTGTGTGATGAGCATGATGATTTATTCTTGGTCTGGGTGTAATTTATCTATGTATTTATTTATTTATTAAATGGATCTTCAACAAGAATATCACAACACATTCACGATAAGTAACAAAACATTGATCTGGTTTATCCTTAATTACACAGACTACAACAAGCATTAAAAGTCAAGCATAATAGGAATCGGATATTACTCATAAATGTCAATGCTCATAAATGAAGTTCATTACAAAACAATCTATGAATTAAATTTATTAAATAACATTCATTAAAATAAATTCATTAGATTACATAGATCCATTAAATTACAATAACAAATTTTATTATATGGAATTCAACAGGTTACATCCTTACATTATACTACATTGATTAATATCATCAGATGGAATTCATTAAGTTACATCATTACATGAAATTCGTTAACTTCATCCAATGGAATTTATTCAATACATTCGTCAAATTATTGATCTAATTAGATTCATTAAATTTATTAAATCTATAAAATGTATGTATTTAGTAGTAGACGTGGGTCACACTGAAGGTTTTTAGCATAGGCCAGTAAGAAAGCAGCCGATGAATAATTTATTTAAATTTCGAATTAGGAACTCTTTGGGAATCTATAGATGTTTAATGATTTCATATGTCATTTGTTTTTACAAATTGGCGCCAATTTAAAAAGTGTCTGTCGTGCATCGAAATGGATTTGACTAGAGAAAATTTTCGCTCAATGATTTATTACGACTTTCGTTGCGGTCTTACTTAACAACAGTGTTACGGTAGGCTTCGATTGGCATTTCATTACGAAGCCCAACCTCGTGCCACGGTTTACAGCTGGTATAATGAGTTTAAGCGTGGTCGAAGCAAACTCACTCATGATTCTCGAGAAGGACGTCCTTCTACGGCGACTACTGAAGATAACGTGAGTGCTATGCGGCTAATGATAGAAGCTGATAGAAGGGTGACATGTCAACAGATTCGTGTAGCCTTATGCATTGGTATGAGTCAAGTACAAAAAGACTTTGCCTAGTTTAAGATCAGACTATTATTATTATAATTGACAAAAAGCATTGCATCATGTACAGACATAATATATGAAATCTAGATATTTCAGATTAGATCATTTACTAAATCTCACTGAATTAGTTCGATATTAGTAACACAGTGTATTTACGTAGTTACTACTCAGTAATCTGTGGTATTACTAATATTAAATGCGTCTGTTTCTTACAACTTAACAACCCCGAATCACGATGGCATAGCCTTTCCGTCAGGTGAATATTACCATCCAATTTGGCTGTGCCAATATGAGAGCCTCTCACCCTACTAAAATCGACTGCTATGTATATAAACACTGCTTCAAAAATGATTATTGTGCCTGAACCGCGTTGTTACAACGCCTTCTATTGGCATACATTAGCCGGGAAAAACCTAGATAAAAAAACGATAGTATAGAAGGTTTGCGTGTAATGTAATCAATAGCTGATTTCGGTTTTTATTTTTTATGGTATGGGGGCAAACGAGCAGACGGGTCACCTGATGGTAAATGACTACCGCCGCCCATGGGCACTTGCAACTCAAAAATCACAAGTGCGTTGCCGGCCTTTAAGGTAGGAGTAGGGGAAGGGGGAAGAGGGGTAGAGGAAGGGTTAGGGCCTCCGGTAACCTCACTCACTCGGTGGAAAGCAATGAAGCATTGCTTCACTGCCGATTCTCTGTGAGGTCGTGGTATCACTCAGGTCGAGCCCGCCCATACATGCCGAAGCATGGTTTAATTATTGTTTATTCCTTCAGACGCTAACATAATTAGAAGTACTTTAAATTCTGTCTTAATTCACATTAATATTTATAGTCATTAGATAGGCCTTCGTTGACACAGCAGTGAACAAGACCTATTAAATGACTTCCTGATTCCTTCCCAGGAAACTGTCGAGATATTAGTCATTGATAGTGTTTGATTCACTTACTAAGTAATAGTAAGTGATAACTGGTAACAAATTGTAACTAACGCAGCTTAAATATTGGGTAACTTAAGTGTATTTGAACTGTTACTATCCCTCCTCTGGACCTTTTCCGAAATAAGTTGGGGTCGGCTTTCAGTCTAACTACGAAAGGCTAAACGTTTTACGTGAAGCGACTGCTATTAGACCTCCACAACCCAAGTACTAGGGGATATCGAAGTTTTGTAGTAAGACCAGATTGTCGGCCTTTGTAGGGCTCCAACTACCCGTAACGAATGCCACAAATGTTCGTATGACAACGGGTCCGACGGCTTAACGCTAAGCCACGGAGGGGTCTCGATGTGTTAAAAATAATTACCCATTCTAAGACTGACCTGGCTAGTATTACTAAACCTTGTAATGTACTAACCTACTCGCTTACCACTTAGCCACGAGTCCCTTTAGTACCGAGTTTCTCTAAATGAGTCGGATATAAGGATCGCCAGCGTGGGCGTGAAAGTCTAATAGACTAGATGCCAATATTGAGGAATCTAATCTGTCAGTTTTTCATAAGTAGTTACAATAAACTCTTTGTAAATAACTCTTTTATCTCTAACATTAACCGTGACCGGATCTTAGTTCGATGACACCAATTTGCCAACATTGATAACATATTTTTTTCAGTTTTAAGTAAAACAGTTTTCTGTAAAATCTTCTGTGCATTTGCGAGTAGCATTGAATATCTATCAATACAGTGGAACTACATTCAATCCATGTAAGATGATAAATTATTTTGGAACCAATTGTCACCGGGAACAGTGAGGCGACAGTTAAAAAAATGTGTCACACAAATCACCGAGTCACGAATTTCATAATCACCATACTACTAAAATTATTTAGGTATTACATTAGTGTAGGAATTTAGTTAGCCAAAATGGTTATTTTTCGCTTAAATTATTTATTTTGGCACACAAACACTTAAATTTTCACACGAAGACAATAAAAAAAATAAAAAATAAAAGCAAGAACCTAATATTGTAAACTAAAAAGATACAAAACAAAAAAAAAAATATATAAATATATATTGTTCCCTTATTCTTTCGTCGGTTTATTTTTTTGTTCTACCGGAATGACATGACGTCACAATGGACTTACCTAGCGTGTTATTTTGCTTAATTCTTTTAAATAACCCCTGGTTTATCTTTACTAGGTTTTAAAGTTTTTTATTTTTTAGTGGCTAAAATATAATTAAAATGATAAGGTATTTAAAGTTCTTACTCACCTAACTTACTTAATTAACTTTTGTACTTATAATATAATTACCTATTTTAACTATTCATTGTTATGTGCTATAAATATTTAAACAACAGATTAAGATGAATTAATAAGAACATACACGAGGTAGCTGTTGTAAACCGTTGAGAAGTTCCCTCAACTGACTTCTGCATCCATCATCAGATCAACTTTAGGTCTCCGTCATGCTGTAGTGTCATTAGAACTACATATATATCAAAACTAACAACATCAGTTCACCAGTGTAAAGTCAATGGGTGAACAATGACTTGCCTGCTATTTTTCTACGCTTACGGTAGATTTTTTTTATTAAATGGGACCAACTTCGCAGTAAACTTTATACAATAAAAAAGAATTATCAAAATCGGATATCTCTGAAAAAAGTTTTGCGTGGTCATACATAAAAAAAAATGAGTACTTGAGAATCTCCTCCGTTTTTTCCTGTGTTAAAAATGGAGGGCTACTGTTTGTATTTTCTCCAGAATGACAAAGTGGAGAAAAGTAGAGAGTATAATTTTCCGTTACCTGTTTACATTTTTGTTACCTGTTTGCTATTTACTACCGTGCGTTATATTAAAAGCTTTGGGCCACGACTTCGCTCACGTAAAAGTTTTTTTCTGTTTTGAGAAAAATCCTTTTTTCTTGACGTAATTATATAATGATCGTTTGAGTAGTTAGGCGTCAGTGCGACAAACAGTTCGCATTTATAATATTAGTTTGTATAAACTATGCGATTGCTTTTGTTATCAATCTATTCACCTACTTCAATTTAAGGGTTTATTTATACAAACTATAATGTACCTACGTTAACGTTAATGTTTAATAGACATTTGTCAATTCTTAACTGGTTATTTTTGACTAAAACAATAAAATCAAGGACTCATTAACACACTTTACACTAAAAAAAACGAGTGAGTTGTCTTGGGTACACCCGGTTGTTTAATGGATTGAATAAATTGTATCAAAATATAGAAAAAATTGTAAAAACTCGAAATTAAAATTGCGCCGTCTGTGAAAGTTGCCCGAACTAATATATGGATAATTAGTATACAACCAACAAATTACAGTAGTATCACGCAGAATTCACAGATGGCCTAAATAAAATAAATCAACTTGCGGTCAGGATTTTCGTTGCGCTAACACTTTTTTCTCGCTAGCCCTCATTCGCCGAGCGTCTGAAATGTAACGTGCGCTAAGGAACTTTATTACAAAAATGTATACAAATACTTGATAGAAAACTGATAACATTATATTTCATAGTACATCCCTATCCTTCTATGAATAACTATTCTCTTATGTAGATAGACCAGCAAATCGTAATTAGGAACAAATTCGCAATAATTGGCCAATAGTCGAGTGCGATGCATTCGAGACTTACATACCTAACACTATTCGTGAGATTTTAAAAATGTATTTATTTTATGTCCGACAAAGGCGTGGATGTTCCCTAGTGTGCGAAATGACCTTCACAGTATTTCAGACAATAAGTGAAAAAATATAATACATTACATTTAAGTTCTTAATTCTCAACTAATTAATTACACTGCTTTTAAATTTCAAACCCGTTAATGCATTATCAATATTACATCATACGCAGCCATAAACTATTTAAATAAAATTGTGAGAAGAAGGCTTTTTAAAAGTGCCACTCTCTGACATTGCCCTGGATCCAACCGTTCAGTCACCTTCCAGTCGCACACGGAAGTTATCTTATTCGCCAGTTATCTTATTGATTTTATTGTGCCATTTCAACTTTAGCAAGGGCAAGTTCAGCTACAGTTTTATTTATACACAGCGAAAGTCTCATATCGTCACATACGCACACATAATGTTGTGACATTGCACGCCCATTTACGTGAATGAGGTCGTGATCGATTTTTTTTCTCTTTTTTTAAATAGCAGGTCGTCGGACGTCCTTCCAAGCTACATTCTTTAAACTTAAGCACATAGAGACAATCTTGTTTTTGCTTGCCCGTTTTCAAAATAATTTGTAATCCTAATAGGTCATCCTACTTCACTGTCATACTGTCCCGAAAGACTGATAGTGTTATTGGTTTATGCAAAAAGGGTCTAAAAAGATGAAGGCTCCACAAGCTATTGTGAAAGTTTACAACGTGGTATCCAAAAATTATTTGGTTTATGTTAGAAATTTTGCGTGTCCCTAGAGTAGATAATGATACCATTTTTAAATCTGAGGTTAAAGATCAGAGATCTAAATTGATTTCTCTAAGTTCGATAGAAAACATTTAAGTACATTTGCATTTATTAACATATTTAGAGAAATTTAATCTGCCAATTTATTCGTAATTAAAAGGATCGAAATTTTATTTTGAACAAATAATCTGCTTTATAACTACATAATTTATTCTACATTAATATTTTTGTTATCTCTAGTGGCCAGAAGCTTTAGAGAGTATGTAAAAGGCGTGTGTGCTTGGATAGAAAACCTCTACTTGCTGAGCTTTGGGCAACAGAAGAGTCGATGGATGGTATTTTACATTAGAAGCTATTCTTACTTCCGGTAATGTGCAGCCGAGGCGGGAATTTGAGTATCTCTTGTTCTCTGCGTTCCTTTGCTTATCAGATGACGCAGTAGAGAAACGATGACAGGGCAGATGGGTTCGCTGTCTCTGTTATTTTGGAGTGTAGGGTATGGTCTGATACAGAAGCTCAACGAGGCAACAGATAGAAGCGGAGGCTCTACGCTGCTGTGTAAAGATAATCTCTCCACACGTAACGGGTGAAGGCTGGGGCAAACTTCCACCAATTCTTACTACCACCCTATTAATGACTGTAGTTAGACAGCACTACTAGGCTAGTCGTGTTCTTATGTGTTGGTGAATAGCGTCATTTGCAGGGGGAACAGTGTTGGCTACGCGCAAATAACGTCATTGATATTATAAGCGTTTATAGGCATTGGTAGGCACTGCCCATAAGGCGGGTCATGTGCTTCTTTGCCATTGAAGTTGTATAAAAAGAGCGTAAGTAAATTAGTTCTTGCAACAGCTGACTTCGTTTTTATTCACGATAAGCTACAAATCGGGAATAAAAATCCGTAAGACGATTATTGTTTATATATTCGTTTCTGAACATTGGTAATCCGGGGCTTCCAGATATTTACGGGAACCTGTATCGAACTAAATCACAACATAAATCTTCACAAATTAACTATAATACCATTATAACCATATAATTAAAAGAAATAATAAATTCATCAAAGAAGCCCAAATGTTTTTTTTTACTCAGTGTTGAATCTAGATCATCAGGTAATCAATAGTGATTTAAAGGTAAATTGATTGTGTACCTTTTAAACTACTCCCCTGAAATAGTAGGTCTTTTAGATTTAATCCACAAGACTGTCTGTTTATCATTGTCAAATGTACGAAACATTGTGCACTGACAAATTAGTGTTCTTTGTGAGCAAAACCCCTTAGTAATTTTTAAACTTGTCAGTTAAAGATCGCCTGGAAGAGAAATTGGTGTTGCTAATGAATCTGATTCTAGGTTGCCAAGAGGTATTTCAACTTTAGAATCAACGTACATAAGTCTCAGAATTAGATTCCCTACATCCTATTATTGCATTCTTTAGATCACAGATGAGATTCCCGAATTCAGTAGCAAAGTCTTTGAGCGATTTCAATTAAGTACGTGCTCGGAGTATGATAATTATTTGTGCAACTTTATATATATTTAATATAGGTACTTAAAATTGGAATATACCTCTGCCACACTTTTTCAGAAGATTAAGCTATTCTGTGTTTTAATTTAAATAGACTACATAACGGTAGATCAAACCAGAATTAAGTTATTCATCTGATACACGAAAAAAATATTAATTTAAAATAGATATTTGAGGTAGGCCAAGACAATAGTCTTGACCTGCCTCAAATAGCTTTACAAAATCTTTAAAATTATTTTTTCCATACATATTTAAGTGGGATTCCTGAATGATTTTAAGTATTACTAAGAATTAAACGGTAACTTACATAATTTGTAGTAACGAAAATATTTTAAATTAGTTGCTGCTTTTTGTAATTTTATTTAAAAACCAATTACATTTAGGGCACAATGAAACTTTCGTATATTATTTTTTGAAATGTTCGGTAGCACTACATGTTGTAGTTGTCACAGAGGTTCAAACACGTGGTGCAGTGCAGGCGCACTTCCAGCGCGTGTCGGAGGTCGTACCGTTCTATATAATGTGAACACGTTGCCCCAGCGCTTACTACCCAACTCACGCGCACGCTGCCAACATCCACTCGCAACCGAATTTTACTCTGTACGTAAAACAAACGATATTTTTCTTTCACGCTCCAATTTTGATCTGATCTAAATTTTAAAGGATTCAAGAAAAATTGTTTCGTATTCACCTTTTTTTACATAACGCGTGATTAAATAGTATCACTTATCGGATATCGTGTTGATAATTGTGGACCCACCACCGCTTTGCTTGCAGCGGGAGCGGCCAGTCCTGCAGTTCTACGTTTGCGCCTTCGCCACAGTCAGTCGAAAGCATCCCGCCACTCGGACATAGTGCGCGCAACTTCAGTGATTCTGTGACAGTGACAGACCGATAAACCACATTCACCATGAACCACTGCGTTAAAATTGTGAGTAATGTTTTATACATTGATTTGTAAAAGCGTGGAGTTAAAATTGAATGGCGGTGATAAATTATAACATGTGGATGAAATACGCTATTACTTATTCTCAACAATCTAATCTTGAAACAATCAGGTTAACAGAGAATGACAATAATTATTTATTAAATTATTGTATATCCATACATGTAATGGACACTTTTCAATCACAATATAATATTGTTATTTTAATTTATCACGCGAAGTCGTAAGTGTTGAGTGTCAATGTTTCAATTTTCGCGCAATTGTGTCAAGTTCTTTACCACGACGGACGGTAAAAAATATTTTATACGATGATGATCATGAATAAAAATGACGAAATAAGTCGTTTGTAGTTTTTTTTACGTTGCCATTTGTGTAATAAAATAGTGAGAAATATGAGTCCGAATTTCACATTGTTTGTTAGTTATTTCACTTTACTAATTAATTATCATTTGTTCAATTTACTATTGTTATTAAAAATTCTGTAGCACTTACGACTACAAACAACTACAACTAGAAGATCTACTGTGTTAAATTTTTGTCGTACCATATTCTCGCGGTTGGAAAGAAATTGTCAAACATTTTCAAAGGAATTCATACTTCCAACATAAGGCCATTCTATGACATTTTTTACATCTGTAATAGTAAAAATGCAATATATTGATACATGAAATTTAGTAATTAATGTAGGTTTTTAGTTAATTTTAAATATAATAGTTCATATAGGTGTTTAAAATGCAACGAAATTCAACGATTCGAGAAATTACAACCAATACAAGACGTAGACAATATCGTAATACCCTTTCCCTGCATATTTACCGTGGTTTAAGGTCCTGGTCGGCATCCAATATATTTATGACGCTAAAAGAATTTTATAATACGCGATGATAGGTTCAAACAAAAAATATAAAATAATAATAATTAAACAAGTTAATAAAGCTAATCATAAAATGGAGACTTTATTGAGTTGTAATTTGTATTATGATTACAGAATTATATTATTAAGTATACTGTGTAATGTGACATTATTTAAAAGGCCGTTAAACAGCATCCATATGAGCGCGTGCGCTTCGGTTTCTCGTCTTACATAACAACCAGTTACGATGACAAGAATAATCTGAAGCTGTTCAACTAAAAGCTAACATATTTATTATTAAATGTGATGTAATTGAAAATATAAATGTAAAGATCGACATGTAATAACATATTTTGGAGATATAGAAATAAGTTGAAAGAACTAAAAGAAAGAAGTGAGAATGAGTATGAATCTTATCACATTCGACGAGAATTCAGTGGGGTTAACAAGAATACCAGTTCTGAATTACCCATGTTTCTAGAAGTCTTTTAAAACAAAGGTTTTTTTTTTCTTTTTTTTTTAAAGACAACTCCCGCATTAGGAATTACTTCTGTGTCGCGGGGGACTTTACAAACATATAAACAACGGAGAACACCCAGACTCGGGTGGGAATCGAACCCACGACCTATGGCATAGCAGTCAGGGTCAGTAACCACTAGGCGAACAGGCCAGTCATACATACATTTTTAAAACTATTCATAATAGCTTTTTTTATCTATTCAATGTTTTATTTGTGGCAAAAACAGTTTTTGTCCTTTGTCTTGCCATAGGTAAGTTTCTGGGCTCTCATTCGCAATCGATAATGGAAATAGAACATTTTTTATTACAACATTTTGAGATCAGCCTGCTTACTTATGTACGTCCGTTCGGATTTTGAATGTTTTGTCATGGTATAAGCACATTCGTCTCAGTTTAGTTTACATTCGGAAGTTGTGTACATAATCCGGCCTAACAAACCTTTCATTAAGTAACAAGAATAATGATTTAATTTATATAAAGAGAACAGACAACAATCGCTCGGATCTTTATAATGTAAATTTAAAATACAAATCTTACAAGATAAAATCTTTTGTTACTATATTTTTCTAGGTAAGGGAAAAGTATTTATGTTAATGTAAATTGAAACTAAGTAAATTTTCGCTTAGTAGGTACCTTGTGATCTTGATTACAATGTTTCTCTCTAAAACAAAAAAATAACCGGCCAAGTGCGAGTCGGACTCGCGCATAAAGGGTTTCGCACCATCGTACAAGATTTAATACTTTAAGCCAAAAAAATACGTCTCTGGTAGGGGAGCCCCTTTAATTTTTTTTTTATTATTTGTTGTTATAGCGGCAACAGAAATACATCTGTGAAAATTTCAACTGTCTAACTATCACGGTTCATTGAGATGTGTGCCAGGCTGTAGTCTGGTGAGAGACGGACGAACACCCTATTACTAAGACTCCGCGTCTTAGTAATAGGGTCCCGTTTTACCCTTTGGGTACGGAACCCTAAAAAAGGTCAATCTTCGTAATGTTGAGTATTATTAGAAGTTTCGTACTTACTTTCATTGTTCTATGAATCACTTATACCTATACTAAATCACGTGATATTAATCACTCGACCCATAAATTTAAATACGGATTTCCGTGATAATATTGGTACCAATTTGTTGATTTATGATCTCCATATATTATATGCTTTCCTAGTAGTTTCTATCGTGCAAGCTAACATGTAATAACTTATTTGCATACTTACACAGAATGCAAATCTAATTTAATATTAAAACAAAACATTGTATCTCACCTCTGAAATTTTAACAATTTAAAAAAATACATGTACTAGATTCCATCCTATGATCCTATTTTCGCAATATCTGTCTGTTAGTCTGTGCATATAGAACTACTGCGGTTTAATATTGAAAAACTTATTATGTTAGAATAAAAGAGTTTGACAGATATCTTTGTGCATTAAGAGGTCAACTACCTAGACGCATAGCTCCATACCTACCTCGGACTTATTTGAGCGTGTGTATACTTAAGTTATTAACAGATCTGTGTCCGTTAATTGCATGTTTGTAAAGTTCCTCGAATAACAGCGATGTTTCCTGGGCGCTATTTTAATGAAAAAAAAACAAAAGAAAAAAATACAAATTGCATGTTGAACAAGATTCCTGCTCTAGGGTAGGCTAATAGTCCTTGTAGTGTATGAAGCTGAATAAATAATAAATTTGCATACATCTTCGATGACGTGTACATTTTTATGTGTTGGAATTTGAATCACATAACAGTGTTTTACCTTAAAGATTAATATCATCATTAATAGTTTTTTTTAAGCTCATACAGTTATTTGAACGATACCTATACCTAAAAATCAGTTTTAAAAATTTTTGTCTGTCTGTCTGTTTGTTCTGGCTAATCTCCGGAACGGGTGGACCGATTTCCACGGGACTTTCACTGGCAGATAGCTGGTGTTATAAAGAGTAACTTAGGTTACTTTTATTTTTGAAAAACATATGGGTTCCGCGCAAAACATATAAATATGTACACGCGAGCGAAGCCGCGCGGGAACTGCTAGTAATATATAAAAAGGTAAAGGACAAAGAAGTTCAGTACTTTTTACTGCTATGTTTGTCAGCCGATTTAAATTTTTTTGTTTAGTAGCTGTTTACAAGATTTTGTGTTATTAATACAAAAATAACGGACAAGTGTGAGTTTGACTTGCTCAGGAATAGTACGTCTATGTCGCGAATCAATTCTCGAAGATTTTTGCCCGTTTCTCCTGAAAAACAAACTTAACTTTGCACTTCTAAAAATATTCTCCCATACATCGACATAGTCAACTTTTCAACCGCAAAATATAAGTTTGTAATTACAATTTTTTTATGTGATTTCACAACAAATTAACGTCTTTCGGAACTTTTTCCTTTACTAGTGCTTTGAGACCTTGCTTCTTACAAAATTTCATGATTCTAGGCATTGGGAAGTACCCTATAGGTTTTGATTTACCTGCGATGTGTTCAAATTTGGTAACATCTAAGCCTTGAATATTTTTTGATTGCGTTGAGTTAGAAGCTTGATTTTTTACAGCTTCAAGGGACCGCAGATATAAGTATTTGATGTTAATTTCAACTGGATGCCCTCACGGGTTCCTGAGAAAAAGTTCTAGACAGACAGACAGACAGACCAGAGCTCCTTATTTCCTTTTGAGGAACGGTACCCTAAAAATTGGCAAGTTTTTTTCAGAATATATAAAAATAATTATGGTCGAATATCGACCAGTGGGCAAACAGTTGTATAGTTAAAGTATGTAAATCTGAGAGATAATATACCACTTAGGTTGGTTTATTCCTCCGTCAGGTAGCTATATTAAGTGTACAATTAATTGCTCATCCTCTTAAGTTCAGCATTAAGTGCATATAATATATGTGTGTGTATATAATATATAATGTATATAATAAAACCTGTCTAGATATTACGTGTAAAATTATATAATGTATAAAAAAATTATTTATCGTGTCTGTAGCTTACATTAAAGTTGTTCAACTTATAACTCTATATCAAACTAATATTTACTATAAAACTAGCTGCGTTGCCATTTATATATATATAGATAAACAGGATGCTTTGAATGGAGGATTTAAATGAGTATGATGTTTGAATGACACTCCACACCAAATTGATAGCTTTATTAAGTTATAACGTTGCATTGACAGCTATATAAATTTTATTTAATTTAAAATTAATGAACCAGCTCACTCTCTTATTTGTTTAAGCCTATTCGCATTTCAATTAATTTGAATTAAATGTAAACATTGCAATCACTAATTCAATTACGTCACTAAGCTGTAAGTGATTAAAAAGGTTAGGATGAATTTCTACAGGTCCAGTTTTCAAAACACAATCTAAGACCAAGACGCGTAAAGATTATGGTACTGTAAACAATGAATATGAATATACAGGATGTATCTGAAAATGGAACGCTTGCTTAAATCTTCGAACTTACTTCGAAAACTTTTAAAGTTAGTTTTTATCAATTTTCTCAATAACTGAGTGAATAGTTCCAAATAAAAAAATACATACGATTTAAAATCTTAAACGTCTTAAATGTGTAAAACGGTATACCGCCGTTTGCCCGAATTTTACTTTTATTTGCTATATTAGTCACGAGCTGGAAGCTTTGTTTCCCATAAAGTCACTTACCATAACATCATTTGTCATAATCATTGTAAGCCCTAATTATCACATGCCCTAATTATCACATACCCTAATTATTACATGCCATAATTATCATATGCCATAACATCATTTGCCATCGACATTGGGTGTGTAACGGTTGTTATATTAGGAGAAGTTTCTCCTAATATAACAACCGTTTGCAATCGGGACTTTAGGGCACCCCGACTCGGATAGGTTAGGTTAGAAGGGGATGGCGGGGTCGTTTGAGCGAGCGAAGCGAGCGAATAGTCCTCGCCATCCCCTTCGTGGTTATTTTTTTATAAACCACCCAGAAGTAGTTTTGATTATTATGGCGTTTAAATATTTGTCTAATAATTATTGTGGCATTTAAATATTATGTCTAATAATCATTATGGCGTTTAAATATTATATCTAATAATTATTAAAAATATGAAAAACAATACGTATGGCACTCATATCTTATGGTATCTAAGTTTCGGTCAATTAAAAGTATGTCATATGTCTTTTAGGGCAAACAAAACATTCGGGCAAATGAAATTCGGGTAAATGAAATTCGGGAATATGATGATTATGGTATATAATCTTCGGGTAAACAATCGATTATAAGACACCGATAAAGAAAACTGACTGCACGTCAGAAGTGAAAACACAATACATATACACGTACAAATCTGTACATATGTCATCTGAGCGTGACGTTACGCGAGTTCAGTGCTTTTTTCCTATACATAAAGAAAATTTCACTTCAAAAATTGTAAGTAAAAACGTAATACATAGGAACCAGTAGAAACATAGAAATACTTGCACGGAGGAGCAATGTTAACGAAACAATGCATTAACCAATTTTAAATTTCTGTATTACTAGAGATCGCGTGTTCGAATTTCGACCATGGTTTTTTCACTGGCAAGTATAACTTGAGCTGTCATTGTATAGACTTACTTAACATGACAGGTAATCACATATACTGGATGCGTGTAATTTCATTAAGCCGTTTTTACGTTTGTTTTTAATTTTTAACGTTGTAAGACATTGTTTAAAAATTTTAGCTTTCTGCACTTCTTCTATATATAAACTGTAAACATTCCAAAATTCACGTTACTACGTTTCGTACAAAGAATTCCCTTCACGTATAATTATAATAATTATGACTAAAAGAGAGAGGGATGCTAGAAGATAGGAGAAAGGGTCTTCTGGTACAAGGTTTATCATAAAGACGCTACACTCACTTGTTGATTCGTGCGCTCAGCGATTTCACAGTGATCTTGAAATTGTTATTGTCATGCAGTGAAATATAGAATGTAATATTTTGTCAATTCCAATCTTCTATCGTATTGTAAAACAATGATATTCGCCGAAACGGCCGAAATTGATATTTAATATCGGAGTTATTACATTACGTATTATTTTATTTTGTTAATTCAATAACAAATGAAACAAAACCAACCATTCATAGCTTATCCTTTTTGAAAATGCAATGTATGAATATTTTAAAAAAATTAAAAAAAGACTATTTGTTAACTTTACAAGTTACGTTCCGTCAGTTTGGTTCCTCTAATGTTCAGCTTGGCATTCTTTTGTTTTGTTATGTTATGAACTCAAACCAAAATGTGATAGATTTAAGTTTAAAAAAATGTTGGTCAAAAGTATTTTACTGCATTCTGAACCACAAATTAGAACGTACGTTTTAAGCTCTTCTATTCGGGGAGGATATTCAATATTTAAAGTTTCAAAGATGTAATAAGAGTAGGTATAGATACTGGTACTATTATGTATTCTGTGGTATAGATCGATCATTATTATTATAGCAGTTCTCCAGAGCAACGCGGTCGTCTTGACTAACTTTCATTCTATTGTTGTTTAGGGTTTATACATTAATGATATATTTATATGTATAAATAACCAGAAAACAATTTATTAAGTACTTCTTTTATTTTTGAGTTATCATTAAAAAGTTATTGAATCTTTTTTGTCCTACCAAAGGACAAACTATAATACATGAAAACACAGTTCACTATTTAATAAGAATAAGTTAATAGACATAATTTTGGCTGGTTATCCCGGTAACGCAATGGTATTGGTCGATTGATAAATATTGATGAATTGTGGGGTTATAAAAGGGTAGGAATAAGTTCAGAACGGGGACTTGAGTGCGCATAGTGGTACGAATAACTTGGCAGTTACTGTTAGTAAGTGATTTTCATATTTTATATCAGTGGTTGTGAGACTGTTTCTTACAGAATATTTCTAGTTAGAAAGGTACCAATCCTTCAATTCGATTCGCTGACCTTTTGACGGGTGCCGGATACAAGACCACCGTCTTCGCTGACCCATTAATTTTGTATCGGCCTATCCCTCTCGCCAAAATTAATCCATTCTTCGTGTTTTTTATAAAGATTTTCTTTCTCGAAGTTTCGAAGAGTGTCGTTCCTTTCCATTCACGGACAAGGTTGAAGGTAGGGCCGAATGGAGGTCTGTGTTAGACATTAGCAACCCACGACGAACCCACTGTATCATCTAGTAGTCAAGACTTAACTTTGGCAGAATAATAAGTGGACGTAGCAAAATCTGACTCAAATGAGCTTTCCTCGTTAACAGGGATTACTTTTATGTGATTGGTGCTTCCTAATCACATAAACATAACTACGCTTAATACTTTAAATGGCCGTAAAGTTTGTACTAAACAACAGAATATTTTAATTCCATATGGAATGTGAAACTGACTTTTATTGTATAGCTAATATTTTCGTTTGTCCATGGCTATGTTCCTTGTTTATGTGTTAATGAAGAGCTTAAATCTATCTGTCTTATTGAGTTTTTATTACTATGCTAGTAATAATAACTCAGTAATCTGTGTGCTAAAATTCATTTAAATCCGTACACAATCTGGGCACAATCTTTTGAAAAATTGTAGTACTATACATATAGTAATGATAGTTCATTTACTGGCAATAAATTTAGCGATATTCTATTTCAAGAGGATTATTGATTTTAAACTATTAACTCCGCAACAGTTTCACAATTCATTTCGAGGATTATTGACACTTAGATATGTTCGATAGAATTATATCTATCGATCGTACTCGATACTAACTGGCCATTAAATTTCAAAGCGAGTCAAAGAAGTGAATTCATCTCAAAATGGCGCTATTTACTAAATGTTGAGCTACTGTGTGCGTGCATTATTTTAGATTTGCTGAAATGTTCATGTTTATAGAATTAACTTTGCATTTATGTAGATATTGTTACTGAAGGTTTAACTAAACTAGGATATTTCTACACAGTGTAGTATATATTTCACACAGTCCATTAAAAAAAAAGCAATATCAAGCAATGTAATGGTCAAATATTTACTAGTAGTTTGCTTCTGATATCTTGAAATGCCGGAAGTCTTCGTTCTTTCTTTGTTTTAAAATGTCTTTATTTTTGGCCTTAAAAAGACAACTTACGTACTAGGAAATTATATATATTATTATGTACCTACGAAAATAAAAAAATTGATTATAGAAAAAAGATAGAAAATTAGAAATTAGAATTAGAAAATTAGAAATTAGTATTATCTACGAAGTATTAGAGTATAATACATAATATGAGTTGTCAAATTGTCCCGGATCCGAATCGAACTTACAACACAACACGACGCAGTGACAGCCGCTGCGCCCCTCCTGTTGTTTAAATAAGCACAAACCGAATAACCTAAATAACAATATATTAAAGCAAGAATGCAAATTGTCTCTTTAATTTCTTATTCGGGATACAAAACTGTTAATTTACTTACGGTAATACGTTAATTGAAATGGAGTGTGGCGCAAATTTCATTACGACTGAAAGTAGATCAACTTGTTACTTTTATTGCCTGCTTGAATGCTAATAGGATATTAAATATGCTACATTCATCGATAACATTAAACTGTGAACAAAGTATTAAAAATAAATAAGTAATAGTTAAATTATGCCATGTTATACACTTGAATGACCTCTCACTAAACGTGATACATTTTTTGTTGGTCTTATTGTAGTATTTCACGATTGTCTGCCTGTCGAACCGTTTGTGACAATAAATCACATCGCAAATTACGTTATCTATCAAAATTATCACATATCTGTTCTATGGGAGTAACGTGTAAATTATGATAGATGGCAACACTGACCTTTGACTCATTTTGTCAATTTAGCATTAGTACATTTAAATATTTTTAAATAACCGTTGCATAAATGTCAAGTTTGTAATCTTTTTAGCGTTAATTGTAAAATATCAACTATCAAACATTTAGTGTATGTATATGTATATTTAATTATATATACTTAAATAGCATGTTTAATATAATTATTTCGTTTACATTCTATTTACGTAACCTTGGTTCTTGGTTCCTGTCTCATTGTGAGAGAAATAAGTTTATATTGGATTTAAAGCTAAAACTGATAAATATTTTAACCTATTTTTTATTTCATCAGTTGTCAAACGATGACAAATGACTAAATGAATTGAATCGAAATGAGTTGTGTGTATTACGTTTTATTATGCGTTGATTTACTAAACCACTTTTGTTATAAGCATGTACATATGTTTAGTTACATCACTCCGTGGTTGGCGAACACGCTTCCTTGTTGAGAAATACTACAAAATTGTATTCAGACAATTAATTAATATCACATCGGTAGGTAGTAAGTACACAGTTTCCATTTACCGCCAGTAAAAGAAAAGAAGTCGGTCACGTTCACGTATAAACGTGTAACTATACCTACACGGTTGCGTTAATCTAACAAAAGTATTTGATTAATTACGGCCAAGGGTGTCGTTGCGTCAAACAATGGTTCTCATAATAACAGCTGTAGTTTTTGTGGCTTATTCGCATATATTTATGTATAAGTCATGATCGTCAGATCATCAGGTATATCGTGACCGAGATATCTAAAAAGCGACCTTCACGACTCACGGATAGAGGGTGAATGACCTAATTCCTTTTCAGGTTACTAGTGTTTTGTGTAACTTAATTGACGAAAACCTTTATTTTTAAAGGACACGTCAAGTACATAGATAATAAACATTATTATTACGAGAAATTAACTGACTTAAAATACTTAAGCCAAGACCTTGTTAGACAGTAAATCTGTGTTACCACATTTCATAAAGTTGACAACAATAATAGGACTTTAATGACAGGGTTAGCGCAGTATTTAGAGCCGTGTTGTAAGTATTGCGTAATACAGAAAGCGCATTCGTAAAATGTAGGTACATGGCGAAAAGGCTATTGCACCGTTACGTTTGTTTTGGATTCTGTTCAGTTTCCATGGAGACGCTAGATACGGCTTAATGTATGTATTTATTGTACAGTAATTTTAAGATAAATAAATGAAAAAGTCTGTCTTTGATAATACGTAATCCCTTTATGTTCGTGTCCTGTCTCAGTTGATTACTGTTAGCTAACTATTCCACAATTCTTGATGTACAAGCAAGCGAACGACAGGTCGGAAATCAGATAGAACTAGCAGCGCCCCGCGGTTTCACCCGCGTAAGTCCCGATCCCGTGGGAATATTGGGATAGAAAGTAGCATATTCGTTAATTCAGGTCTCCAGCTATCTACATACTAAGTTTCATCGCAATCGGTTCAGTGGTTTTTGCGTGAAAGAGTAACAAAAAACTTCCATCCATCCATCCATTCATCCATCCACCTATCCAAACTTTCACATTTATAATATTAGTGGGATGGTATTGATAATATTTTTTTAAGTCAGTACCTGTGACGTAAGACATTGTATTATATAACGGTTTGCTATTTACTTAGTTTCAAGAGAAAATTTTAACGTAAATTTCCAGCTCCGTCCCTTTTTTCTATGCTCTCGGTGCATTTTTTGGGTGTTTTAAAAATAACAATCACTTATTTAATACCGTTGGGGTGCATTTTTATTCATTTCTCACATTCTCAGAATGCAGGCTTATCTAATCTACAAATTTTATAATTTAAAAAATATAAATTCATTTCTGATGACAGTGATGACATATCAGTAGCTGTTAGAACGCAGTAACGAGATTTTAATACCATAGCCATGAATCGTGTCAATGCTAGCAGATGGCGTTGGCCTTCGCGTAACGACACTATATAATCGTGAATAGACGAATTTTCCATTGTAGGGTCATCTGTCCACTTCCTTTTTCTAGATCCAAGTGTTCTGGCCTTATGTCAAGGCGAATTTAATATGTCTGTATGCGCCTTAAGACCTCATTGTGTATTTACATAAATGGCGGCCTTGCGAAGTAGTTGCTGTAATTGACATCTTCCAATACTGTTGTCTTACTTTTTGTTTGTTTTATTTACTTTTCTGTTTAGTTATTGTTACCACCCATGAGAATGCTAGAACCATGCGCTCGTTAAACATCAAGCAGCGACCACAATTTTCTGTTATTATTTAATCTTTTTCATCATCAATGGCCCCGTAATAATATATTTTATATACCTTTTCACTAGATTGCAAGTCGACCTTAATGTTATAACAAAAAAAATACGAAGAACTTGGTTCCCGTTTACGTAAAATCTGTATTGATAGTTGCTAGGGCTGCCATCACTTAAATTGCCAACACCGGACAAAAACTTAAAAAAACCCGGACACATGGCTGAAATCGAGATTCTTTCCCGGACACCTTTAAAAGAACGCCGATTCTATTAAAATTTTTAGCTTGTTAGCGATTCATCTAACAACTATAAGGGTTCCTTGGCACAGAGTGTCCGGGTTTTACCCGGACACTTTTTGAAAACCCCGCCCGGACGATCCCCGGACGCCCTCTAAGCAAGGACAAATCCGGGGAAACCCGCACGGATGGCAGCCCTAATAGTTGCGAACGGACTGTCTCTCAAATTATCAGATTTTTTTTAAATTCCTGTCCTAATTTAATTTCGTATGTAATTCTTTATTTTAATCTTATAATTTTAATAATACTTTATAATACATCCTTAGTTTAATTTTAAATTTCCCCACTGTTTCATTAATAAACTTATAGCGTTTGCAGGGAGAAGTTCATGAAACGAATTTGTACTGGATACGCTCCCGTAACCAGTAAAATTTTGTTACATGATGTCAACTGTAAAAAGAGATCTTACAAAAAAGATTATTATGTAATGCAAAATTATTATTATTATTAAATAAATATGTGAGCATGGCTTTAAATGTATTAATTAACTGAGATAGATATCTATATATTTATTATTATATTGTACGAAACTAATGTGAATATAACAATCGGCGGTGATAGTGTAGTATAAGTTAAATAACATGAACAAATATTACAAGATATATAATGACTGTACCATTTTTGATTACGTTTGTTTTACTCTTCGGCACTATTTGCATACACACTTTCTGGCGGGTTCTTATTTAAGATTAGCTCGATATAAAGACTAGCTGACCGGCGAACCTTTGTCCGCGTTTTGCAAATTTGACCAGTTTATGCAACATTTTTCATTGATGCTCCGCTCCTATTGTTCGTAGCGTAATGTTATATAGCATATATCCTTGCTCGTTAAATGGGCTATCCAAAACTAAAAGAATTTTTCAATTCGAACCAGTAGTTCCTGAGATTAGCGCGTTCAACCAAACAAACAAACTGTTCAGCTTTATAATATTGGTATAGATTGGTACATACCAATCTATGGTAGCTTGTGGTTTTAGTTATCTACCTAAACTCTTAAGTTAAACAAAATCTTCAAAGTTTTTTCTAGTTTTGTGAAGTCAGCATTTGATAATTACGTCTCTTCGATATTATTTTTATTTTTTTATTTTTATTATTTCTTACGTTGCTATGCAAAGTATGCTATGACTGAGAACAATACACATATAATAGTCTAATATCAGGATCGAACTCACAACTTTACAAGTATCTAGACTTTTTCGCAGGTGGGGAGGTGAACGATTAAACCGCTGTAACATTCTTATTATACCGTTGTATAACTCTTACTATATTGTAGAGTGTAATATAGTGATATAAGGGCCTCTAATTATCTTTCCTATCATGTCATTACACATGTATGCTATATACATTAAAACATAATACATCATGTACATAAAAATCTAAATTTATTAATATGGTATGATTATATACTTACTATACATTATCACATGACGATACATTATGATAATTGTATTACGTCACTTGTCAATGAATTAAGTCATGGTCACGGTAATATCTATCCAGTAATGTGACTCGGCGCTATCCTTGAAATAATTACCTACAGCCGTGCTACAATATTTTAATATCAATCAATCAATCAATCATCTTACTACTTGAGTTTCTTTTTAGTTTTACGATTGTAAACATTAAAATATATTAATTTTTTTTTTTGTGAATGAAATAGGAAGTGTTCAATAAAAATATATGTTGTGTTTTTAATTAGTAGATTGAATATAAAAACCAGCCTTATTTTAAGACTGAAAAATATTTGCGCCTCGACTGAGACGTACGAAAAGCTTTATTGGTAAATTTAATAATTAAAAAAATTCATTGCCATATTAAGTAAGTACTTGTAATTATTTCAATCAAATACACAAATCGCAAGTTTACTGCTTACAAAAACATCAAACCGTTTGTTCGTCACTGCGGCGCATTCGCGACTGTTTATATACCGAGTGTATACCGAACTTGAGACGCGTAGGTATGACTCGCTTTCCGACCGTTTGTATGAAGATAGAATACTGTAGAGATAATATTACCGTGTCATGGTAAAGATTTTTCGCAACATCTTATGCTGATGTGATTTTTTTTCGTATTTTTCTTTACTGATGTAATGGAGAGAGCGGCATGTGTCGGCACGTACGACTTACATGTGGTTAGTAACTACCTCAATATTTATTGTCATTATTAACTGCTGTATTCGGCATATATATATATATATACATATATATATAAATATATATATATACAGGATGTAACAGACAATGGAACACTTACTAAAGGTTATTATTAAAGGGTTTAAAGGTATTACCATTTAAATTCCCTCCGTTTCTCATAAAAGTAGATGGAATGTGTCAAGTTAAAGATTTTAAATGGTAGATTTTCTCTTTTTGGAATTATTCATTCAGTTATTGAGAAAATCCATAAAAACTAACTTAAACAGTTAGATTTATGGTTTTTTTGAGATTGATTTTAACAATGTTTTAATATAAATAGCGTAAGTAGTTAGGGTTGTAAAGTTTATTCACTTGGCAGTTGAAGATATAAAATCTAAAGTGTAACAGAACACTTGTCGTAATTTTTTCCGTAATAGTATACTAGCCTTATGCGGAACCGCCCGTTGTTGATCGTGGTTTCCGTGTGCCGTCTGTATTAATCCGAAATACGATCAACCTGTGTGACGACATAACAAGTATCTATTCTTCTTCAGAAACTTTTGCATTTTTTAATAAAACTGATTACACTCGGCTTTGACCCCCTAGATCTTAGTTTCTGTATACCTAATTTCAAACCTAATTCAAAATTTAAAATACCCCCGACTCAAACATATCTTCAATGATTAGAGACTGAACAGATTGTCTTGAAGAACACTCTTGATCAAGTCATTTTCAAACAAAACAAAATCGATTCAATCGTTGAGGAGCTGTGATGCCTTACACTGTACATAAGCAGGCACACAGATACACAAGTTAAACTTATAAGTACCTCCAACTTCCGTCGGGGGTTAAAAATAAAATAATTATCTTTACGTGTAATGTTGTTATTAATTTGATATTAGAACCAAATTAACAAAAATATAACCCAGTACGAAAAGAAATTGAAAGTCAAATGTAGCCTATGTATGTAGCCTATGTAAGTTATTCTGTGCCAGCGCTGTTACTACTTATTTGTGTTTATTCAAAGAAAAACTGACCTACAAAACATCAGCCAAGGGTTTACCGTGTATACTGTATATAATTACAAATTCAATCTGTATATAATTATTTCTTGCTAAAGAGGCTTTATGGCGCTAAGAGTACAGCTCGTATTATACCGTGTACTTCCATATTATTATGTCTAAGTAACTATCATAATCTAATTTAATAAGGTATATTACATATTTGTACTTCTTAAACTTTAATCGTACTTATAAGTTTAAGTAAGTATAAGCAGTACATATTTATTAAGTATATCATGTGTTGATCAATGATTAATGTACTTCAAAATTGCTAACTAAAAATTACTACTTATGAAATAATTTATTGGTCAAATACAACCAAGATTTATAATATGAGAATCGTCAGTATCTACTAAGATTGGCAACACTTTTCCGGGGACATAAAGGTCAAGTTTTATTATAGTTCAACCGAACGGACTTAACATAAACAAATAATATGCATATATATAACTCATAATCGATAACTCATATAGAGATTATAGAGGAAGGCGGAAGTTGTAGAACCGGTCTGGCGCATGCGCCCGCACCCTGTCATGTGGGCATGTGTCTACTTGCGCTCGCGCACTGCGCTTCCCGCTATGTGACGTATACTACCCATTCACGGCTCTAGCCGGCTTTTTACCGTGTGATATAAGCTAACTGGTTTATCGACTGATAAACTAGACTATATCTATATAATATATTTTCTCTAAATATTATTGCCTAATAACCGACTTAGAAATTACCATTATTAGGTAATATATTTTTAAATAAATTGGATTTGGATCAAGTAGGGTAGGTACGTGTGAATTTAAAATGCGTGTGGGTTTTTTATAATTTCGGAAGTGTAATGTATGTATGTAAGTGTTAAGAATAATTTATTCTGTACCCGGTTTCAGTTCATTAACACGTACATTTGAATATCTGAGTTTATAATATTATTGATTATTTTTACATAGTTAATAAAAATTATAATTTATTCAATTGAAGTTATACTTCCTTGACTTTATTTAGAGTATATTTACATAAGTAGGCGTCATTTTAAGTAATCGTTAATGCTCTTTTCAATCGATATTTATCTAACACAACCCAGTTTGGATTACTTAGCTTGAATAATGATAGCTAGTTTGACTGGAAAATGGATATCGATGCATTACAAAAATGTTGAATAGGAATACATGACGTAACGTAATGAGCTAGAGAGAAAGCGCTCTAAAAACAATAAAGCTAAATGAAGAAGAATCGGAATACAGTTATGAGAAGGAAATTAAAGAATAAAATGTCTTGAAAGTGAGAGACAAGAAGAGGGATTCATATCCCATCTAGCTGACCAAGTATAAAATTCTCCCACTATGCAGGATTTACTCAGAAGAGCTTTTATAAGGGTAGCACTATTGCTACCCTTATGAAAACATATCTAGATTTGTCTATGAGGCATTTCACACTATCGATAGGTTGATACAAATATTAAAGAAATATATTTCAGTACTATTTAACTTCGGGAAATAAAAACAATTATCAAAATCTCGCTACTTCATATTTATTTTTAAAAATCTTGTATGTTTCTGATATTTCCTTCGACGCAAAGATAATTATTCCTTAAAGGTGATGTTTTTAAGAAAACTATAATAATATAGAATTTATTGATAACAACTACCGTAAAGTTATTATATATTAGTAACGTTATAATGATGATTGAGATCATACCATATACCTGACATCACGGATCTCCTTCATCATTAATGATACACCATATACAGGGAAAATAAGACATGTCCGCAATGTATGATAATAATGCCGGGAAATACGAGAATGTATGAAATCCGGCCGGTTGGTAGACCGCACGGTCAAGTTGGTAAAGGCTTGTCTTTCGGAATGCGGAACTGTATACAATGTAATAAATATCCGTAAATTATACCACTTGCACTGGGTTTGAGAAGTTTGCTAGTTTTGTCACGTTTGAGAGGTTTATTGGTTATCGCAAGTATATTTCAATTGATGTTTATTGATGTCGACTCGATTTCTGAAATTTATTTAAGAGGATTTTTAACATCATTACCAATCCGCTTAACACAGTCCACTCCTCAACGTCCTCACTCGTCTTTCAATTTATGACTTAACCGGTCTTCAGCCCAGCAGTTGAGTTAGACTGAACGTGGTACGTTCAGTCTAACTCAACTACTATAACAACTAGCAGATCAGACTTGTCGACTGCATTGAGGACTGTTGTATTCTTTTTCTCCAACAACCATCGGTCTTTAAAACCTTGTTTTTATTTATTAAAATATGTTAATGAAACAAATATGTCTACATACTATAAAACAAAGTCGCTTCCCGCCGTCTGTTCGCTTAGATCTTTTAAACTACACAACTGATTTTAATGCGGTTTTCGTCAATAGATTGAGTGATTCAAGAGGAAGGTTTATATGTATCGTTTAATTTTGTTTTGTGTTAATTTGTTGAAATAAGACGATGCTTGTTCACCAAAGCTAATGTGGGCACAACGGGGCCGGGGCGAATAGCTAGTACAAAATGTTTAGAATTTTGTTATGGAACAAGAAACATAGATATTAAAATATTTATTTAAGAGACAGACTTTAATGAAATTAAATATCAGCCATGTTTATAAACGGTTCCACTTCTGAGAACTGGATTATGTTTTTGGATAGAAAACTTTCTTAGTGTATTTCGGGGATTCCTGATTAGTTTCGGACCCGACCGGGGGTGAAGCACGGTAACTACTTAACCACTAAACTTACTTAACCCAATTTCTGCTATTTCTTGCAACAGACCTCTTGCGTATTCTTCTACAGGTATGACATTTTATTATAATATCGGCCACCATAGTCGTATCATTAACATCATATTACCGCAATGTCTTTGGTAAATCATTAATTTAACGTATCATAATTCAGCTAATAACAAAATAGTGTAGTCGTTAGGGCATGTCAGAACGCTGATTAATATCTCTTTGTTAGTGGCCACTTCTCTGCCAATCAGTATACTTTGACGATATAATAGTCGATAAATTATAACTTAAGACGTATGGTTTAATGCGTAAGTATAGCCTATGATGATATATGTATATATTTAATTCTTGTTTCAGGATATGAGAAAGGACGAATGCATATTTTGTTTTCTCTAATGTGTGGTGGATGTTGTTAGGTTTGATAAATCTTATGATTGATAAGTCTTTTCTTTAGTATAGAAGGTGACTTCAGTTCGCGGATCTAGGGTTCGAGTTATTGTTGTCGATCGATAGCGATCGAGCATTAATATATAACAAATATAAGTGGTCTGAGATAAGCCTATTCAAACATTATTAATGCATCATTACTTCATTAGCGAAGAGTTTATACAACACGATTAATAACCAGGGATCTTTATAAGGATATACATAATTCTTGATTAATTAATAAAAATACTATCCAAAAGTCATTGATTACTCAGATTCAGATCACATCTAATAAGCCTGTACTAAGATTTGTCGAATTTCCTTTCGAACATGTCCTCTTTTCTTCACTGTCAACTACAATTGTATGTTACGAAGTTTATATTAAATATTGATAATCTAAAGATTACGTACGACCGTCCTATTTCTATATTGTAAAAACTTGTCTTGGTCTTAAAATAACGTTATATATTAATCAAATTGTAGGTAGACGAACTGTATAACGACTAGGAGAATTAAAGTGACACTAAAGTATTTTTTGATATATTAAATCCATATAAAATGTCCTTCAAGGTAATTATATCGTCAAAATATTAGCTGTATAAGTATTTATCGCTATGGCCTTCTCAATATGACGGTTTGGATCTTATTGTCTGTCAGTTTTATGTAATATAACAAGTAAATTGTAACAGGTAAATAGCTTTGATGTAGAGGTGTGGCTATCTAACGATATTCGGTAGACGGTTGACTGAACTGGTGACGTATGTTACCTTGGTTTAGTAGGGGACACTTGGAATATAGAGTGGCACCATCAAGTATCTAACGAAATGTAATTATTTTGAATCTCCAAAGTGAATCTCGGACTTCAAGTACATACATAGACACATACATACATACAAATATTTGTACCGAGTAGGAATCGAATCGGCGAACTCTGACGTTTTAGTCGAATGGTTTATCGACGGGTCACAGGGTCATGAAGTGATCAACTTAGTTAAGGAATATTTTCAAAGATTATTAACTTAATGGTAGTGTTGCCAGTATTTCATTTTAAGAGCCCCACAAGTGCAGTGAAATTAAAATAGCATAGAGGTAACACAAAAATCCTGTCAATTGCAACATAATACTAAAATTGGAATAAGGCTTCTTATGGATCATGTCAAATGGGAAATAGAATATATAAAATATTTAATTGCACCACCTCGTTTGCAATCACTGTTCGGTAAAAGAAGGTGAAACCTGACGTACGCACGACAACATCATGCACAGTCTATTTCCAGTTCAATAACTAAATGTTTTTTTATATATAATAAAAAAACATTAAAAAATTAAGGCTCTGCGATAGCCAGCGTATCATACGAGAGTTAAACAGTAAAATAGTATAAATGTTAATAAGTAACTCATAATAACGTTTAAAAAAAAATTCCCGGTTAAACGGACAGTATTTTATTCAAACCCATCAAAACAAATTTATTTACATCTAGACAAGACAACATCATGGGGGCTAGCAGTAGGTAAATAATTACATCTTTGTTATTATAGCATAACACAGCTATATCGGGTGCAGTGACTTTGTCGCCTTTATTCCGGCCGACCTGGTTTTTACTAGCCTTACTTTTTGTACAATGAACAGATAATAATATAAGACGATTTGTTTTTTAATTTTAATCAGATAATTGGTTGAGGAGTGTTACTTCCGCGAGCAAGTTCTTACAGTAAGGAAGTTTGTATCTTTGTCGGTCTAGCTTGCACGCAATGTCGGCTGTGTTGCCCAGTAGCGAATTGCTGCACATTTTTGGGGAGCACCTACAGGAATACAAAACTTATTGTATTTCTTAAGTTGCTACAAAAGTTTTGTAGTTTCTTTAAATAATAATCACAGTGATAACAATAATTTTAAACCATTTTTAAATCTCATCCCTTATCATTGTTTCAAATATTTTAAGTTTCGCATTATCTTAAGTAAAAATTTGAGCTATTTCATGCATCACAAATCAACTGAACTTATGTTAATAATCATTGATTACCGTGACAAAAATATTTATTCTTTTTTTGTTAGATAGGGTATACTTCAAGGGTGGTCCCATGTCAAGGAAGTCAGGATCTGATGATGGGATCCTGATAAAATTGAGAGAAACCCTCGAAAATTGGAGGAACGAATAGTGTTTCTGTTTACTTTTATTACTTTATCAGGTATTTGCGTTCAGAAATTATCATATTATGTAGCTGAGCTGATGATGAAAAAAAATCATCAAATAAAAATCTTTTTAACAAAAAATTAAACCGACGAAATAACTAAAAAGCAATAAATAAATAAACCTCTTAAGTCTTGAGCTTATTTACATAAACTATCAAATTTTATATAAACTTATTTTGAGTCGGCGCCAAATAATAAAATGATTAATTACCTACGTATAGCTATGTCCATTTCTACGTAGGTATATATAAAATTTAGATAATTAATCAGTTTGTTGTTTGGCGCCGATTCAAAATAAGTTTATATAAAATTTGATAGTTTATGTAAATAAGCTTAAGACTTAAGAGGTTTATTTATTTATTGCTTTTTAGTTATTTCGTCGGTTTAATTTTTTGTTAAAAATATTTTCATTACTGTTCCAAAGTCGGTTGGTTCAACCTCGGGACATTATATAAACGAAAATTATTAATTTCAGCACATATTAATTTTATTAATGTCATTGTTGTACAATGGCAACGGCCTTCGTGTTATTTTTTTTTTAATTTTTAATATTAAAATAGACCTGCATATGAACAAAGACAATCACTTGATTTCCTCCTTTACATAATTTGTTATTAAAGTAATTCCTCCAACACTATACTATATACATCTATTAATATTTATAAATATATAATAATATAACAATACTACATTAAAGTAGTGCACTTAGTATTGTTAAATTCCTCCAAGTAATAACCTGATAGGTCTTTAATGTTTCTTACTGGGTACCGACTTAAATAAATATTCTTGACTGTGGTTCTTGGAATGACCATTAATGTTAGTCATTAAAAGATTATAAAAGATTTTTATGGCTCAATTGAAGTTAATAAAGTGCTGCTTTATGAATTCGCAAAATGTACGGCATACCGGCTGAAGCAGGAGTCTTGTGAGGAATAGGATTGTTCGATTATAGGGTTATTCGACAAGAAACACTCGATTCGAGTTCTATTTCGTACGTAATATAAATTTTCTGCTCACCCACGATTGAGGAAACAAAAAGTTTAGTGTCCTTTTCTCCTCTGTCTATTTTAGTTTAGTAGCTATTTGCTAGCTTTAGTGTAATAAAAAAAGCTATTTTCCTTCGTTAGCTCGACGGAGTATTTTTGTTACTGGTGTTCGTCTATCGGTAGAAATCGATCATAATCGTTGCTGAAAGATGACACATACATTAAGTTGCATGTTCCCAAATTTTTTTTCACTCTTGTTCATTCGTGCAATAAACAGTACAGTTTTATAATACCAAAGCCCCACCGACGGCAAGACAAAAACGGGTCGAATGTTTTTTTATCGATAACACGAATAAAAGTTGGGGAGCCATGATTGGACACGCATGGGCCGGCTCGACCGGAGTGATACCACGGTCTCACAGAAAATTGGCAATGAAGCAATGATTGCGTTGTATTTCGCCGAGCGAGTGAGGGTACCGGAGGCCCTAATCGTTCCCTCTCCGCTCTCCCCTCTCCCCTCCCTTCCTCTACTCCCACTTTAAAGGGCGGCAACACACTTGTAACTCTCGAGTTGCAGGTGCCCATGGGCGGCGGTTGCCACTTACCATCAGGTGACCAGGAGGATTACCGATGCCGGACAAAAACTTCAAAAACTCCGGATACATGGTGTGAAATCGCAGTTTTTGCCCGGACCCGGACATCTTTTTAAAACCCTATCCGGACGCTTCCCGGATGCCCTCTGAACTAGGAAAAATCCGGGGAAACTCGGATGGAAAGAGGCAAATCCGGGGAAACCCGGACGGATGGCAGCCCTAAGCTATGCGACCGAGACCTCGAGCTATTGCTTACATCCTTTTTATAAGTTACAACCTTTTCCTTCAATTGCCTTTCTTTCTTGCTTACCTTTTCCCTTTCAATATACTGCCAATGTTTCTATCTTTCATTCCCAAAAGTGTCCGGTTATCCGCAAAAGGCTTTCCCCGTATTACGTGAGCGGGACTAAAATTATAGTTGGCGAAATATGGGTGTTTGATACGTCTCAGTCTACCCTTTCGGTTATACACGTGTGAGTGTATGTATGTATCTTCCTTTTTTGTTATTGATAACATTAAAGCTCGTCAATATTTGACTGGCCCGTTGGTCTAGTGGCTAGTGACCCTGACTGCTGAGCTAGAGGTCGTGGGTTGGATTCCCACCCAGGACCAATAATTGTGTGATGAGCATGATCATTTGTTCTGTGTCTGGGTGTAATTTATCTATAATATGTATGTATTTAGAAATATGTAAGGATGTTTATCAGCAGTCTAGTTACCATAGTACAGGCTCTACCTATGTGTCAAGTTATTATTATTATTTTAATGTTTTTTTAAACATAACAAGCTTTGTTTTATATTTGACGATTGCTGTTAATAATATTTATATGGGTCCTTAGCCATAAAGATTTTAACAATATCGTAATCGTCACGATATTTTGTATCCTCTTAATAATATACACCTATACTTTTATTTTTCTTTACATATTGAGCAGCATTATATATAAACATATATATATATCTACTAAACATAAAGAACTAAAAATGAAGAAAATCGTTTGGCAATCACAGGAAGAAATTGTTATTCATTTTTCTTTGGCTATTTACATATAGATAAATAATATTTAATGATTTACGGTCGAATCTCGACTTATGGGCGACCACTGGTGGTGATTAAAGCAGTATGTTTCACCTTTGTTTCTCTGCCCTGCTTTATTATCTACAGAATATTATATTATGTAGTTATAAGACCCATGTTGGCCACTTACTTTGTTTGCAAAGGAAATAATAGATTAAACGTTTGTGTGGTGTCGTTTATTATGCTATTGGTTGCCGTAATAAACTTAGTTGAACATAATATACCATAACTGCTCAATAAATCATGATACTATATATTACACGCTTTACGCCACTTCGTATTAAGTAAACACAACACACAAAGCAAGTTTTACCTCTGGTTCAAAATAAGAATCCGACGACTGGACTTTTTACGGTTAGTAGTTGGTTATTTAATAGATTAAATTAACTGTTTACTATTTTCATTGAAACTATTAATTTTCTTACCCATTTCACAATTTTACTTAGGGCCGGCGCTATGTGTTTACTTTCTATACTTTCCGTTAAAACTACATAACCTAAAATCAATGCTTACGTTTAGATAGATCTGTATAGATCGTGCTGCGAAGTTAATAATAAAAGGTATTTTTGAAGTGAAAACTTTTTTAGGCACGTTGGGCACTTTTGGTATGGGGAAAAAGCACTGAACTCGCGTGACCGTTACGTTCCGATACGTATATAAAGATATATGTGTATATGTTAAGTTTTCACTTCTGACGTCCAGCTCTCCGCCTGACAGTTTTTTAAATACATTTCGTTTTTAAGTGTACTTGAATTGAAATAATTTTAAAATGCAAGTCCCAATTTTTAGATCTAATATGCATGCCGTGAAAGTTTAAAATAAAATTTGAAGAATATAATAAAATATTTTGCACATAAAATAATAAATTGAACATGACCTCGCACAAGGTTTATGAATCCATTATCATATAACTGGTAGACTTATTGATGAGCACTTCATTTTTTTTAATGTTTAACCGTGACTTGCATCCGGTATTCGTGATAAGAATTATCTTTTGAAGTGAATAATTATCTTAACACCGAAACAACTGCATGTATAAACAAATAATAAGTCATTACTGTTTTAAAACGGGTTCCTTTTAAAAAACACAATAACAAAAATCTTATTTTTGGGTACAAAAACAACTCAATGGGCACGACGAAGCGGTTTTTTTTTATTTTAAACATTTATATGTTTTTAATCTTTTTGAACATTACCTGTTTTATATAGGCGGATTTAATTCCATAGACTTTTTCTAACAGTCAGGCTAACGCCCGATTATTGGAAAGCAGATCACAATCAAAATTAACTAATCGTATGTCAAATCTCTTGTCAAGTGTATATTGACTTGCTGAAAGTATTATTATGCACTTTTATTGTTTTCGAACCAATCAAGAGACATCGCAGGAGCGATGTCTCTTGATTCCATTTCCATTTCCATTGAATCCATTTGTAAACTCCTAGTAGTAACTAGGAGTTTACAAATGGATTTTTTATCGCATCGTTTTTGTGTGTATTTTATGAGGTTCGAGTGCATGATTCCGTCAATTCCATCTTTTTACCACAGATGATATGGAACGGTAAAGTTTTTGCAGTGTTATAATAGCATTTAGCTACGAACGAGCTTTAAACAACTAACAATTTATTTGATTTATAATGCTAATAAAAAGTCATCCTACGGCACGTCTACTGAGGACGTTTTAAATAATAATTTATTACATGGTTTCGACTTTCAGGAAGTATTCGTGTAGCCCAATTTTTTTAATTGTAATAAATAAATAATTGACGTGCTAAATGTCTTATTTTATTTTAACAAAACAAACGAATTCATTAGCATTTATTTCCTAATTTTGAATGGAATTTAGACTGCCTTGATAGCGAAGGTTAGATTCTTCTTAGTTCTAGATCGATCTTAGTTCGAGTCAATTAGGCCCGATAAATCGCAATAAACTCACTTTCTATTAAATGGGACCTCATGTAATCTGGCCATTGCTTATATATGGTCATGGTGAACAGAATTATGTAGCTCGTCAAAACTTACCGAGAAAACAAACACGAAACTACACAACGACCACATTATTTTATTGTGTAGTTTATTTCATCGAAATATTTAAAAGTCTTGGCTTAGAATCTGATACATACGTCTCTGCATCACCTGAAGACAAACCGCTACAAAATGTATATTATTATGCATTATGTCCACCTTATGCAATGTTATAAATAATGCTATAATGCAGGAAGAATAAATAAATCCTATTTAAATATAGTATTATCGTAATACCAATATTTTTTAAATCAGGTTTCGTGGTAATAAAATATTCAGTAAATGCCTAGGTCATCCGATGCACGCCAATTTGTATTAAGTACCTCCTTTTGCGAAACCAATCACAAAGACGGGTGATAAAACATTTGTTACTAACTATCATGGAGCGTATAATGGTCGATATCAAAAGATGACAACCTGCCTCTGCAGAGAGTACTCTTTCTTCAACGCAGAACGTTGCCCAAAGGGAGAAAAGCTCGCGCGCATTCTGAACGAGGGTGGCATGTCCCCATCTGCCATACTCGTTCAGAATGCGCGCCAGCAGGTATATTCCTTTCTTGCGGCTGACTGCGGAAACGTTACAATTGTGCTCAAAAATGTAGTTGGAATGAAATCGCACACTCAAGTAAGACTCTCTAAGCTCTGTCTCTCGTCTTCACGGTACGAAGACTGGTTCTGTCTTCTTCCGGAGCGACAAGCAGGCAATGGTTGCCCTGTGCTCTGTAGGTGGCTTATCGCCAACCGCGAACCGCGGGCATATTCTTTATAGTTAGGGCTTATGCAAAATGTTTGCTATGAGCTTGTACAACGTAATGGAACGTTAGATATAATCTGTCATTCCTTGATAAATGCCAGATGCCTCGTCATTCAAAAACGACGAATCCACTCTATTGTCTTGTCGTCATTCAAATTAACCCGTGCTACCAACTTAAATAGGTACTAACCTTTCTCTTCTGAGGAATGACCGGTGGGAATATTACTGGCCACTCAATACAAACAAATGAATACCGATGATCGGACTCAGGAGTTGTCAATGTAAACGGAGGCTGACGCCCTTGACATAATCCTTTATTTTGCATGACCGTGATAAGTACATGCACATTTAATATGAAAAGCTTGTGGGCTGCTACATGTTTCTTAGATATAAACAAAGATATAAACTATTTTCTTTATCTCTCGAATTGTACATACTATTTAAAAAAAAATGTAAGTTAATTTTTGGCCATTTGAAAAGGGTACCTTTAGTTTTCTTGTCAGAGGTGTTTTGTTTGCTCAGCGAAAGCATAGTAATGATAACTTTGCCATACATAAAGCGCGTTGTGGCCTAGTTCCATGAATTATTTAAAATCTTAATTAAATCTGTATATTTGAATTGAGGATTTGTACTCGGTTAAGTACAAGTTAGTATAACTTTTATAAAATAAGTACCTATAACTAACTCCGGAGAGTAACACTGCAATCCGGTTATGTGACCACAGCGTCGGGTATACTTACCGGACTTCAATGGAATCGTAACACAACGCAGTATCTTGGGTCGTTGGGCTGTCGGGACCGGGATCGCGGTCAGGTCAATGAGGATTTTACACATATGAGGACGTCACATACAACGAAAGGTGAATTGTGTATCCTGACCATTGTCCTGATGTTGTTTTCATGCTAAATAAGGAGACGCAATGAATAATGACAATCTCTGGTTGAGATTGGCAGGTCTGTCAGATAAGAAAGCTTGCTTTGGCACAGACATCCATCTCTTTTTCAATCATTCTCTCATCTTTACATATTTAGTTATTCTTATCAGTGAACAATACTTTTCAGCGTTTAATACATGACAAACAAAAGTACGTAGATAATTGGAAGTCTTAAACATAGTAGTGATAAGCGGTTATTTACTTTCGACATGATATAACTCACTTCAAAATTCTCATTTTGCACTCAAGAGAGAGATCTTAAGTGCCACATTATGCGCAAATACTATAACACTAAATATAGGCTTACAACAATGTCTCATAATAGCTTGGACGCCGTTGCGTCACTGTGTCGCAACCGCTCAAGTGCGTTCACACTTGATTCATTTTCACCGCACGCGTGTACACGGTTTCTGAATTGTAGCGTGTATTTGAAGCATGGACGTCCTACTGGCACAGTTATGAACCATTTATTGCACCACTAAATTGAAGAGCAGCACTGGATACACGTTATTTTTAATTAGTAGTGTGACTATAAAAAGAAAAATGTAGACAAGTGTAAAAACTTCTATGTAGATAGTTCATCCATCTCGGGAATCGAGTCTTGAAGATTTTTGCCCGTTTTTTTTTCCGAGTATTTCTACCACAAAAGTAGTCCCTGAAAAGTATAAGTATAATATGGTATCTTTAAAGTTGCATTGAAAGACAAATTTGACTTTGCCGTTCTAAAAATACTCCCCCATACATCGATCTACGTCACAGTCAATTTTCCAAGCGCAAAATATGAGTTTGTGAGTGTACAGAAAAAACATTTTTTTTTTGCATGTGATAATAACAAATTAACGACTTTCAGTTCTTTTCTTTTACTTGTGCTGTGAGACCGTTGTGTGTAGACCTTGCTTCTTGCTAAATTTCTTCTAGGACTGTCTATAGGTTTTCATTTACCTGTGAAATGTTAAAATTGATTAAAATATAAGACTTAAATCTTATGATCTTATGATAGCTGTATCTTTTAACTGCGTTGAATTAGAAGCTTGATTTTTTTACAGCTGCAAAAGACCGCACACATACCTCAAGGTAAATAAATAAACTTGATACCTCAACGCATTTCTGAAGGGTCTTGACGGACAGACAGACAGATGGACAACGAAGTGATCTTATAACAGTTCCGTTTTTCCTTTTGAGGTACAGAACCCTAAAAATTGGTGATACACACGTCACTACCCGGGTGCTGCAATGAGTAGGATGGTTTTCACGAGACGAGCATGAGACAGTAATATGTCTCAAAAACTAGGTCTCAAAAAGGTGTACTACCATACATTTCTACACCTAGTTTCCGGAGCTGGGTTAAACAGACATAATGTCTTTAAATAAGTTTTTGGGAAAACTTCCGATGAATAAGAATAATAAAGAAGACAATGATGTTATGACAGTAGATACCTAATTTCCTTAATATGTATGGGGCTTAAAATGCAGAAACCAATACTTCGAGCATCTAATATCTCGAAAATCGTATATACGTTGAACTAAAAAACCGAAATTGTGGTGTGCGAATACAAAAGAATGCGTGATGCGATATGCTAAACCTGCTTCGGATGGTACAGGTTGTTAACCACACCCAATTGCCCTAATATATCAAGAATTAATATGCTGGCCTTCAGGTAAGCCGTTAGACATACAAGCGTGGCGAGTTTATATATTCGAGATGTTTTTTTAAAACCTTGGAACAGCCGACAACAAGATTATTATGTACAAGCTAGCGGTACTAACAACTACAATGTGAGCGTTACTATATATGTATTGCAAAAATATAGATAAAAAATAAAAAATATATAAGTAATTGTAATTAATAATATATGTAGTAGAAAAAATAATTGTAGTTAATAATAAAACCGGACAAGTGCAAGTCTGACTCTTTCAGTACATACTTGTATAGACAGTTCATCTCATCTAATTTTTACCGTTCTAGAAATACTCTCCCTTACATAAATGTATGTCACAGTAAATTTTCCAAGCGCAAAATGTTTGTAATCGCAAAAAAAAAAAAATATTGATATACCAACAAATTAACGACTTCGGATTTTTTTCCGTGAGACTTTGCTTCTTACCAATTGTCATGATTCTAGGTCAATGGGCTTATCGGTAACCTTTATTTCCTAAAAATGGTCATTTTTCTAAATTTATCAAATCATTGTTATTGGCGAAAGTTGATATCTATGGAATATAAAATCTTCACATTATGATTATTTAACAGATGTCCAGTATATATTAATATTTAATATATATCTAAACTCATTTGACAGATAAAAATGTTGCATTGGTAAAATTTGATGCATAATTTCGTATGTGTTGTTACACGGATAAATCAATCTTATCCAAGATTTTTTTATAAAATTAAATAAAACGTTTTCTAAAATTATTTTAATACATTTCAGACACAAGACTTTCACACTACGATTTTGGAATCCCCGGGATATACTCGTACATGTTATGTTATTATAAAACTTATTATTGCACAATCATATCGATTGCTAATGATTCACACTGAAACTGAAATGATTCATAGTTATTAGATGCATCGAATAATACGTTAAATAGTTTGTTCCATTTTCAGAAGGCTGTTGAGGTAGAATCGCATTATCACTCACAATCCACAATTTTAGTGCTTAGGCACTAAAATTATGGGCACTTCGTCGATTCACACCACAAGCTGTTCGGACCACGGTGTGAATTGCACAAGGCCCCTTCTTGAATTCGTCGTTTCGGACCAGTAGTGTGAATCGACGAATGTCTATTTTGTATTTCGTCGTTTCGCACCACGGTACGAAAACCCGATGTTATCGTTTTGACTTAATCAGTTTTTACTAGCGACATTTATACTCTCAATTTGAAATTTACGTAATTAGGTAAACTACGTAATGTTTATATTTTGATTTGTTAAAATGTATATTTAATTATATGTATATAGCCTAGCCTATCTATATTAAATATTTAAAATGGCAAAGTTTGTTTCAATAACTGTTTTCTACCCGTCAGTATCACAAAACGTTCTAGTTTTTTAAATGAATGATAATGGTTGACTTTACTAAGTCAAAAAGATCACATCGGATTTTCGTAACGACGAAGTACAAAATAGACATTCGTCGATTCACACTACTGGTCCGAAACGATGAATTCAAAAAGGGGCCTTGTTCGATTCACACCGTGATCCGAACAGCTTGTGGTGTGAATCGACGAAGTACCCAAAATTATACGTATATTATTAGATAATAGAATAAAATTTTCAAAAATGCTTTTTTTTATTACAGCTCATTTATCTTAAAATGTTCTTACATTCCAACAGGCAAAAAAAAATCCCCTCTTAAAATCAGAGGGAAAGAGAACCGATACAAGTTTTTTTTTTAGAATAAATTCTATTAGCAACTTTTATTTATATCGACTTATCATAAATTGTTGAAACATATAATTGACTAGAATTAGAATGTCGCAACAACTAATGAGAAACATTAATAAAATTTGTTAATAAGTAAATGTCGGTTCGAAATCTAAACATTACCAAACGACAGTGTTTAAGCATGCGTTCGAATTCGTGTGACTTCAATAAATAGCCCGTGTTTAGTCTCGTTTGTTTTCTAAAACGGTACTAAATAAATGCGGTTGTTTGAATCACATGACCGACACAATTCTAGCACGTAGGCTTTTGTAAGGGACCTTGCTAGGAAATGTACGATTCTGCGATGAGAATTAATCAGTTTATACACAATAATTAGGCAATAAACCTTGTTTCTAGTCGAGATAATTTAGAGGCTGACTGTTCGTTTTTTTTTAATACGTTAGTTTGTTTAAGGCACCAGGTAGGCCTGTGATGGAGTTCCGCTATACAAAATTATGTATTTAAAAAATATGCCACATCCCTGATTACTTTAATTAGAATAGTATGTTTAATTCATGACCAGTGTTCACACACATTTTTTTTGTGAGAAAAAGAGCATTTTATTGTTTTATATATATCACTAAAGCTCACCAATAGTTACTAAACAAATTGGTTTACAAACAGAGAGAAAGTATTAAACTATTTTATCTATTTATACATATTGTTATATATCCCCAAACATTTAGTACTTTGTAGAGTATTTATATAATTCCATTACATATCTACGCACGAACTCTGTCGCGTACCTTGAATTTAGTAGGGACGTTAGCTTGTGAAGAAGGTACTGTTATTACATAGTGTTGTATTTCTTCTGTTAAATATCTTTGTCTGTAAGTATCTACATAATTGGCAACACATGGAGGCACCACCGGTTTTGCGAGTATTTACAGACCTCGCTAACCACTTATGTGTTAGGCGGGTTGTGTGCTTCTATGCCTAGTTAGTTTTAAATTGTAGTGCGTTTAGGTCATAGCAACAATTGCTTTAATAAATTTTATATTAGGAGTGGTCTTGGACACTGTCGTATATTTGTTCGCTTTCACGTCATCTGTTTTTATGGGTCAACACGTGTCTCCTTGAATCATCATAACAAAAGACTATTTTAGAAAACTTGTTCAAGAGTTTTGTGAAATAATACTTGTATCGTAAATAATGAACATTGCGACAGATATCAATTTATTAGAGAAAATGCTGCTTGCAATATATAATAAAAATCTTAATAAAGCACGTGCGCAAGCTCCACTTATAGACATACAGTCAAATATCTTATTTTCTATTAGATTTCGTCAGGGTTCTGGCCGGCTGGTAACCTATTTTGCTACTTCCCGTGACGTCACATATCTTTAAGTATAATAAAACATTATATTTGAATGCAACATTGTGTCACATTTTCAAAGCACTCACTTCACTTTATGATTATTGAGTTGCAGGTGTTGCTAGGCGGTGGTCACTTACCATCATGTGACCTGTCTGCTCGTTTGCTTCCTATACCATAAAAAAAAATTTACAAACAAATATAAAATATAATTATTATTATTATTTCTATTGTGTAGGTAGGTATACATTTAGGCTCTTTTCGTAGAACATTAAGAAATATTCTATCTGTGTTCTAATCTGTGCTTTGAATTATAGGTTCCTATTTAAATACAAAACTATTTACGTCACTAAGCAAATAAGTTGCATTCTCAGCTTATTTATTTTGTCACCATAGATTACCTTAAATATTTTATGGAACCTAGACTGGATTAGACCGTACCAGACTGGATTCGAAAATTGTTTGCCTCTGGGTAACCAGGGCTTTCCGTTGGTTGGCTTTTGGCTTTAATAACCATGGATCGTATTACTCTTGCCCTCTGCCCTCTCCAGCACAACCACACAAGCTTACACTACATTTGAATGAAAAGAAAATGTGTAGGTAGCCCAAACAATTTTTTTTCGAACCCCGATCGAGAGTCAGACTGGGAAGTTAGTGTTTGGTACAGTAGTGTTGTATGTGGTGTATATCTAGTCCGCTTCTTCTTATTTCGTTCTATCTTGACCCCAATAATCTGGGACAGAAATATTTCTAGTTAAGAATGTGTGTATGTTTTATATCGCTATAGGCTTTATCGAAATTTTAGCGTTATCTTCTGTTTTATTTGAATTTTATTAACTTACCATTGAAATAATATTTTAAATCCAAAATATTGAGATAAAACACATCATATTTCTTATAGGTTTCATGTTTTCAATTCGAACATTCATTCATTCAACATTCATTTTCAATTCGAACCAGTAGTTCCTGAGATTAGCACGTTCAACCAAACAAAGAAACAAACTTTTCAGCTTTATAATATTAGTATACATTTAATATAATTCATGAAACACGTTAATTTTGGACTAAGCTTTTGTTAATAGTATAGCGCATTATTCTCTAATCCATAATTTTATTTCCAGACCCATTACACTTTCTAACAGCAAATTGTGAACAGTATTGAATAACGCATTGTACATAATTTTTGCTATAGTTTTATCGTTAGCTGTTTCATCAACAGCAGGTACCAGTTACTAAACTTCCTACATCGCGTCGGTTTTAAAGTAACAGTTGCTTCACTTATAACTACGAATGTTTAAGATATTACAGCAACGAAACGTAACCTCTCGAAGGGCCAGCGGCTAGGGCGGGGCGTTTCCGCTCCCGCTACCGTTTACAGTAGTACAAAAAGATATGAAATAGCGTCATTGCGTTATTGCTCATTAAAAAATTACTCCAAGTGATATCGTAACTTAAATGCACTTGAATGTAATTGTATACTGGTTTACGTTACGTTTTCTTATCATTTATAAAGTATCAATACGTGGTTCTAGCCCTTGTTGGGAGCCTGCGGAGGTAGTGTAATGGTGTTAGATTTGCGATCGAGTATTTGCGGGTTTGTAACTACGGTTATGAATGTATAATATGTATGTATGTGAAACATATAGGCTATTTATTTTAATTTAATTTAAACTAGCAACCCGCCCCGGCTTCGCACGGGTACAAATTATACACCTAAACCGCATGAAGTGTGAAGTGCGCGTTCAGTGGTCTTTCAGTTTATCGCGAACAGACAGTCAGACAGACAGACGCGGCGGGGGACTTTGTTTTATAATATGTAGTGATTATCGAGTATATCGAGTATAGACACAAAAGGTTTTATGCCTTAAAACTAACTAGGTTATGAGAAATAACCGAAACTACGCAAGAACTAATAATGTAATAAATTTTCTACACTTTTTGTTATAAGCTATGATGAACTTAGGCTTTTTAAATGTTTCTGTGCCTATTGGAGAATATCCACTAGACATCAGACTTAGACTTTTAATCTAAGCTTTCAAAATCATCATTTCTTAATGTAATATATTATCTTCAAGAATAGTGAAGACATAATTAATCTTAAAGTAAGGTCAGCAAACCGGATGTTTAAACCAATATGCGGAAATATTAAATACCGATGACAACACAAAGTTTCCAAACGATTAATCTAGTCTAACGCAGAAAGGCTACAAACCGGTAGCAAAATTTGTCGCAGTGTTGTAAGTGTATTGAACTAATTACCATATTGAATTCAGAAAGCATTTACAACCTTCCTTAAAACGTAATAGGCAGGTTGCGTAGGACTATGCAGACGGGCGACTAACTGGTCCCTATTGCCCACTAGGTCGTTGCGAAAACTCTCTCGGTCTAGATAAATTGTTAGCAATCTATCTATAGTAAATTTTCTATATAATGCTTTATTTATTGTTTTAGACATGTTTAGTGTGAGACAATCACGGAAATCCAACTTCCTGAACTATTCTGAGTGTTTGATCGGCGAACGGCAAATAATGTTAGACTTGTATTAATGTGAATGTGACCGTGAAGGTGAATAGAATTTGACCTAAAAAGTTGGACCTTGCAAAAATTTATGTTTTTACAATATATGTTAAGAATGGATTTACGTACAATCGTTTTATAGTGCCTTAATTTAAAGTAAACTATAAGATAAGTAATGTTGCAACATTATAATTTATAGAAACACATAAGTATTGAAGCACAGAAACGTTTCTGTAGCCGGTCTGTTTCTTACCCACGTGTACACGTATCAGCTGTGCAGAGTTCACACACGCCCACCGTCTCACTGAGGTCACATATCAAGTTCACATACCTGTTTTGTATCTAAACCTGTTACTGTATGACTGTATGTATCGCTTACGTAACGATTTAAGATACGTTTCCGTGATATACTTGCCTATTATAATAGATATAGGTTTTACTACAGAATTTCATTACGTTTTAGGACTGCTTCTAGTTACGTTAGGGCGGAAAACATGACTGTCTGATCCTCTTAGATGCAAAATAGATACATAATGTTGGTAGTCGTAAAAGCTTAGGGAGGGCTGAGTTCGAAACCCGGTCGCGTAATTATAAATGGATCGCTGCCTTTAATGATAATCGAAAACCATAGACCAGCATGGTGGACTATGGAATGACCATATCATATTAAAAGGTTTAGCAAGGGGGAATTTATAAACATGACTGATATCGATGTGAATTGTATATGTACCGGATCTTAATACAAGTTTGAAGTTGTGGATATACAATTACTCGGCACAGTTACCACAGACATAATTATATATCGACAGTAATTAAATCAGTATTATATACTCATTTGTCTAGAAACAGCCAAATATTTTTTTTCTACTTTTAATGTAATTATGAAATTCTTTCCACATGCTTATTTCGTCAAATTGACGTTCCTTTTATTTACGTACATAATGTCATTGACAATAAATGTTTCGTTTGCCCAATTCAGTACAAAACAAAATGTCAAGAATTGTTTTACAGTTTACAGTTAATTCATGTTTGGACACTATCTGAATATAAATATTCCAAAGACCAACCCAAACATTATGAGAGCTAAGACTCCCTGTTTCGTGGGTGGTGATACAGTTACATTCGTATTTCTTATAAGAACTGAGGTCTGCTGCGAAATTGTAAATATATATAAGGAGTATTATAAAAATAGGATTTTGACATTATCGTGGGTTCTACGAGTGAGTTTTGAAGTCGGTTAAAAATAGATTCGGATGATACCTATCATTTCTTAAGGCGTGATTCTGAAGACTCATTATTATTGCACATACATACATATAAGTCGAAGTTTCGAAACCATACCGCGGAAGACCCACCGCGACCTACCTGAGGCGATTGATAGATTGATGTGATTAAATAAATGATATGTTAGTGTGTACATGTTACTTAATTGTTATAATGTTCGATTAAAAGGTTCTTTGTTCATTTGATAAATATGCCGAATTTGGGTCATATGTATGGAACATATAGACGTATAGTCAAGTGATACAATCTTATTATAGATTTGACTTTTGACCAATGTTTTTTAAATATTGCAATATATTTCGATGTGTTAATACGTGAGTAGAAGTTATTCTATCGTAAAAATAATCTTAATTATGATGAAGCTAGAAATATCAATATTATGACCTTTATAAGTCGTGCTTGGTCAGACAAATAGAAATCACCGCTTTGATTTATATTAAAATAGATAAAAATACAGTATAACAAATATTAAAACAGCATTAAAAGTCTTCTTGTCTTGTTGCTCCAATTAATAAACGAATATTTTCTATGTCTATAGTTCTACAAGATCTATCAAAGCTTTACACACATCTTATACTACACACACTGTATGTGTGCATGTAATATAAGATGATTTCAAGGATTTGCTGGGAGATAACATAATATTATGTTAAAGTGACTATTGAAAAGATGTAACAAGCATTTTAAGATAGAATTATCATTTTAACATTTAAGATACTGAACAGCGTATGGGTGCAAATAATTTTTATTTATAATTCTATTTCATCTTAAGATAGGTAAAGTAGCAACTGTTCAACCTGATCAGATTTCTTTCTTATTCTCACGGGATTTAGGGAAATTTCTTATAGGTTTTTATGGCGTGTTCAATAAGCATATTATGCTCTTGCAGATTCTTTGATGATAACCAATAGTAAACAGCGAGTGTATGTACGAGTATGTGGATTATGTGGAGTAATGTTAAATCGTTGACGGTCACATATTTAAAAAATATTAATAATTATTTGTGTGGCCTCAACTGGATGTTTTATAACTAAGCATGAGTCCTTGATTTATAACTAAGCCAAGGTATGGTCATTTCTTATTTGCAGAATAATTATTCATGTAGGAAATATATACGCGTGAATATCTTTAACGGAATAATTTAAACCGATATCAAAACTAGTTAATTTAAAATTTTTGCGATAGGTACATTATATTTTTTACAAACAGTACCCACATTTCTGATTTTTGTTCTTTGTATCTGATTATTTAAACTATACACTGTAGTGGAACACATACTTAAATCACTGAAATGGTATTACTCTAGCATGCAGTTACAAAATGAATTAAAAAAAACTATCTGTTTAATAGTTATGACCGTTTGAATATCCAGGTACCTTTTAACTTTACACATTCCACCTACTTTTATGAGAAGTGGACGTAATTATACCTGGAAATTGAAGCGGTCCTTAGTTGTACCGTTTACAAGTATAGTTTTTAATTCTATTTGTAACTGCATGCTACAGGCATGCCCTTTCAGTGATTTAAGTAAGTGTTCCATTGTCATATACACCTCCTTTGACAGTATTTTCTATCGATTAAACTTCCATAATGCATTTTCTTCTAGGCTCTGTTAATAAATCACCAGGATATAATAAGTAGCTACCTATATTTTTATTTTATTTTTGGGAGCTTTTTCTCACTATTTGTTTTTCCCTAAGGTTGAAAGTTCGTTACATTTACTTGACTTCAGCCAGCCCTTTACTTCTTTACGACTGTAATAGGTCAATAATACAAGTCTGCTATACGATATACGACCTAAATGAGTCCCCTTAAGATTCGTGATAGCACATAATAATTATTTACCAGTTGTTTTGATTACTTTATTTTCTTTTGTCCACAGGCGTTAGTCTTGTGTGCGTGTGTGGCGCTCACATCAGCACAATTCGGACACTTCGGTATTCACTTCTCGGACTTCGGTTCTAACTTTGGGGCACCTAGCTATTCCGGATATTCGGGATATTCCGGTTATTCTGGCTTATCAGCAGCTGCTGGCAGAGATCCTAGGGCGGACACCGGTTAGTAAAATTACGATTAATATAATTACGATATCTGTAGTTAGGAAGGAAATCTTTAGAAGTGAGTTATATGTTATATGCAGTCTACTACAATGTCGTGAGCGGGCTGTTGATGTAGTAACAAAACGTTATAGGCAGCCCACATATTTTGGGCCCTAATAACCAAGAACCACTGCATTGTATATATACAGTACATTGATTCTACGGTTCAAAAGTTTACTAATATTGCATCTGAAAAGTAGAAATAATACTAACAATAAATGTTGAAGAGTCAAATATTTTGATACAACCTACTACAGTGACACTACATTTTGTGGAAATGCAATATTTATGTCTATATTTAGCGGCAGCTTTATTTATAAGCGGCGATAGCGTAATGGCTGAGGCGTCAGACTTGCGATCAAGTGTTTGCGGGTTTGAACCCTACCCAGTGCACTACCGACGTGAACCCGCTCCTAAAACAAGCATTTAGCTTAGCTGGAGGGGTTAACAGGAATACTAGTAATGTGTGACCCACGTTGCTAGTATTATTCATAGAAAAAAAAATGGTAAACACAAAACAGTCAAGAACTATTTCCTCCATGTTTATCTACCGATTTTCTTTTTTTTAGAAGCTATTGACGAGCTTTAGTGACATAAAACAAATGGGTTGAAAAGTAATGGCTATGGGCGAATGTCGATCATTGGGTTAACACTAGTTAAATAAACACTTCATAACCATCTTACCAAGAGGCCCAATTAATATTCTAAGCATTCTATGTGACAAGTGCAACAATTATATTATTTAATTATCTCACCACCATTATAAAAGACAAAGAGTTATTATTATAGCCAAGTAACCTTTAAAGTAGTTTAAAATGTTGTTAAATATGTCAACGGTGAACTCGTTTATTACAATGTCATACATAACGATCACCCTAATGTATAATTGTGTATTAAGACATAAATACCGCAGTTTCAAGGTCATGAGAAGAACAATAATTGTTGGTTGATGCTTATCAAAATATTGCAAAATGTTCACGCACGCTCTCCACTATCGTAACGGCTGCATGCTAACCTTACTTTTTTGTAAAATATTTGGCAAAATATTGTTACAGTTGGCCATTTAATACCACTCGTATTATAGTTCAGGATCATTCCTTGTTAGTGTGTGCGTGTGTATGTAAGTTAGTATATAGGTATATTTGTAACTCCGTCACGATAAAACGGATAACTTGTATTCTGGATTAATTTATGTGAGCGCACGTAGAGCTACGCTGGTTCAGTGCGAACGCCAGTGTTAGATAATTCTTTATTTAAGCAACTGTGTTGTACATGTGTGTACACTGTACATATCTAAATGGCTTGCAACAAATTCGAAAAATACAAATTCTATATACAACTTGAGCACTCCTTGTTAGCAACCAGCCCAGGTTGCTAACAAGAAATGCACAAGTTGTATAGGTATAACATTTTAAAAGTAAATCTATTGACTTCTAATTAATGAAGCTAATTAATTAAAAATGGTTCGTTGAACTGAGAAGTTCACAGGAACTTCAATGTGTGTTATAGCTACAAAGCGATAAGGGCTTTTGCTCAAATGAAGCATCTTCTAATTTACATTCCAAATTCGTAGTCCGAAAAATTTAAACATTGCAGTTACTCTAACATGAGTTTCTTTTCTGTAATACTATTACTGCTACCTGAATTAATCACCTGTTTTCACATTTTCTTCAAGTATGCAAACAACTCAGCCTCAGACCGAATATTAATTATTGCGGTGTTCAATCGGGCAATGCTTTATCTGTTCTGAGATTAATTCAATCATGTATCTGGTCATAACATTTCACAATGTTAGTCAAAAACGGACAGTTGATAAGTCTCTCGGCCATGTCGCAGATGAATATCTTTGCATTTGAATGTTACGAAAAGACCTTATGCGTACGAACAGTGAGATTATGTAGAATTGTTGATTGTCATCGGTTTAATGTGTTCCTTTTGTTTGTGAGGTTACGTAACCGAAGACTTTAATAAGTTCATCGTTAGAGTGAGGATACAGGGGTAGTGTTTTACTTATAAGGGTTTAGTAAAAAACAGGAATCAACGTTATACCTAAATTACTTACTTTCTAGATTATGAATTAAACTAATAGTTGTTAGAATAGATAGGTAGGTACCTGTTTTACCTATTCTGTTTAATAAGATAATAATTTTGACAACAGCTCTCTGCCATCTATAGTTTTTTGAATAGATGAAGATGGCATCACTTGCCGCTCTGGTGATTTATGAATATGTCAAGACCCCTACACGAAATGCAATATATATGATCATGATTAATGCGAAATTATCCAAATATTTTTTTTTTGGATGAAATAAAACCGATCTGAATTTTCATGTCAAATGTGTGTCAGGTGATCAGTTCATAGCAAATACAGTAAAAAGCATTAGATAGTAAGTGATTGAAGGTTAAAACTAAGTTCTTTATTTTATTTAAATAATTATTTTTCGTGGCGATGACCATTAATGTCTTGTTTACTAAAATTTGTAAAAGTCCAAGTAGAATGTTACTATAGATAAACAATGGTCTTGATAATATTATGTTTGATGATAACTAAATGTTTTTGTTTTTACCGGTACAATTTCTATCCCTTTTGTATATACGTTTTGTATTATATAAAAGATACGTTTGGTTTTCAAATCAAAAGTCATTAGCAAATCAATGATAACATCCGTTTTGAAAGTCAACATTTAAATACTAATGCTCAACCATAATCTGCCCTAAAAATATATTCTAAATGCATAAATGAATCTTTCATTCTTAATTACATATTAAAATACTAATACTTCAATTAAAACTGGCGATTTGAATTAGGTATTTTAATTTTAGACTATTGCGGGAGTCTCGCAATAATTTTATGGATGTATTGTAATTGAACTTGGCATTCATAACGAGCTGGTCCGAATTTCTTGCATTATTTGACTTTGTATAGTTAGATACCAATTGCACTCCTCACAAAAAAAAAATGTCATAAACTATATTAAGCACCGCTACTACACTCAAAAATTAACAATCGCGAGACGTTTTATACAAAGATTAATTGCAAATGAATCTTTTATCATGTTTCATAACATGTTCTTGAAAGTAGTTAACTTCGTAATAAAGCCGAATGTTCTACTTATAATATTTAATTATTTGTCCATGTACTTATATACTCAAACATAACATTGATTAATGAATGTATTTAATATATTGGACAAAGAGATATTATTAGCGTGTTTGATTATTACCGTATAACATGAAATAGGAAAACAAAACAAGAGATTGGTTTCTATGTGATCTGAAAGTTGCACAACATATATTTATTTTATTTGTTCCTGTTTTGAATATCGTAACGAGTATTTGTTAAGCGTCTATGCAATTGATACAAGAGAGAACAAAGTTTCATTACGGAATGTTGGTACATTGATATAAGGCACGGCTGTATGGAAATTAAACACAATTAACTGGCTCTATGCTTTTCTACGTTGAACAAACGACTTTGGCCTATTTGCATTTTGTTATGTAAGCGATCTCAATTTTACTCTGTGGTAATCATTGATGATTAAATTGGGAGTAAGAGGGTGGTTGAGTGAATTACGGAACATTTAAATTGGTTCTTCTTGAAACCGAATAAATAAAGATCTGTATTAATTACTATTAATGCAAGGAACATATTTACTTATCGGAATAATATAGGTATAAGTATTAACTTGTATATTTTGGGCTATCGATGTAAAACAGTGATTTTAAACTGAACAATGTCAAACAGACCTGTATGTAAACCGTGCCCTTTGTAAGGAAATTATTCTGACAGGGATCTTTCTATTGCTTTTAATATTGGTATAGAGAGCTTGGCTCTAATTTTGTAAATATTAATGTATAATTTATAATTTAATAATAAGTTCTAAAATGTTTTACCGAACATGGACTTGTTTTTATAATTACAACTAACGGCCAGAGTAAGTAATATTTAGAATTAAAATCTTTATTTTATTTGTAGATATCGTGTCCGTTTTACCTATCCTGTTTTGATTTGTAATCCAAATGTCATCAGGTATACTGAAATTAGTGCGTTTCAAACGTCAGGTTTAATTTCATTAGATGTCAAATTACATTCTTTATTATTCACCGCGTAAATGGCCTTTTTTTTATTTAAATATTCTCTCTTTGGAATATATCTATATGACCACGAATACATTATAGTAGGTCATTAAACTAGGATTAGAGTGATTCAATAAGGAACTGTTTGTGATACATATTTAGTGGAGTTATGAAACAACATTTTTTTTTTAATTTACAAGGGCAATAACAAACCTTGTTCTTAAAAATATTCATAATCTGTAGTCTTTTTTTGTATTGACTATAATAGACGTGATGTAGTTTACTTAAGCGTGCTCTTTAAATAATTTGCTATGTATTTTAATGTAAACTCAATAATTAATGACTAGCAGTAAAATAAAATGCTGCAAAATGATAATCTATATATATGCACCATATCCTTTCATATATGTAATGGTAAGTATTTAGCAAAAATCCTTAAAGCACACACACAACGTGCACATATGGTTTTAATGAAAATCAATAACTTAGTATTAGTAGACAAGACCTAACTACTAGGTTTTAGAGATTTTTACAAATATTTAGTATTATTTTCGTTTTTAATCAGATAAATAAATTTTAAAAGCATCTGCATACTAAGGTTATTTTAGAACTAAAACAAGTTGTCACTTAAAACTGTCACAAAAACTCGATGTGACATGTAGTGATGATCTTTTTATCTGTGCGCACAGTTTGATCGGGATTTCGATGATTAAGTCATTAAGTTACTGCATTACAAATGTAATGTGTTTCATTTTCTGTGGCAATGCTAAAGTTAATTACATTTGAACCCTTTATTTTTCAAGTTATTTTATGGCCATAATACACATATTAAACCCATTTTCAAAATTATTTAAAAAAATGTGAGCTTATTTTAATGTTAAGTTGTGCAACGGCACAAGGTATCAAACTTGAGACTATCCGTGTGTTACATAAATTGTTTTGTTTGTTAACATAAACAAAACAATTGTGAAATCTCGTTACATTGTTGTGTGTGAAAAGTGTAGACTAAATGAAAATAGAAAACGTAAATAGATAAACTGTGTTTTACGATTATTTAGAGCAAAAAAGACAGTATAGTAAGATTTATCTCTTTTTAATGTCCGTTTTGTCAGTAGAAGTAAAATAGATCTAGCAATACGTAATATTGCCAAACAAATTTATTTAACAGGTATTTTTAACAAATTTAAATAACAAAATTAACAATAAAGATATATTAACGATAACAAATCATTTCATAACACTTTAACTAAGCTCACGGGTCTTATATTTAATAGGTTAAACTTATTATTATGCACGTTCACACCCTAAAAATATACATTTATTAATCGGATTTACATGCTTCACAACAAGGTGGCATATAAAAATGACCTAGAAAATTACACTATTAATGAAGAATTGCAAATTCCGAAGCAAGTTAAGTCATGTTGACAGCTTGGTTAGCCATGGCATATTTTCCGTTCAATATTGTTCGTACGCATAACCACAGTTTGACTTAGTCTTAGAAGGGTCTGCTAATGACAAAATCATGCTTGGCCGAGCAAAAACCGAGGACATGGCGCAAGCAGTGCAAGTGTTGGCGTTTGACAAACGCATCCCTCAATCAGAATAAATTAATTACAGCTGCCCACAGTATGTCATCTAAATAAATATAACTTGTATGTTGTATGAGGTTCTGTGTATGCTTTAGTTAATTCGGTATTGTTTTTTAGACTAATTGTTGCCAGTTATATTGAGGTTAATTTATTTTTTAGCTATATTAATTGGTCTACATTGACAATGATGGAATAATAACTGTCAACTCTTAATCCTCTAAGTACAATGGTCTATTCATATTATCGTTCAAAAAATTTAAGTAGCTTCTTCGTGGTCTTCGTCTTTCTTGTTTTGCTGTTAAGTGACATAAGTGACCCCCCAATGACCCATACCTTCTTGGCTATCCATACATATATCTATTCTATTGTGTCTAATTTGACTTTTTGGGGTTAATTTTCCATTTTTTCGCCCAGACGGTTTCCCATTCTAAACGAATATTATACACATTCATGGAAAATATTTTTTTATATTATAAAGACACACACGCACACAATTGCAGTTTTGAAGCAAAATAATAACGACGTATGATTTAATAATTATGGAACTGTCTTGAGAATAGCACTGTCACTAAATTATCACAAGTTAATACTGTGTTGTTTGTTTTTTAACTAGGGATGTAAAATTTAAGTACTTCTAATTCTCGTCGTAACTTGCAGAATGATATAAGAACTTATATAATTAAGCCATTATATATCTAATACTTACTGTAGATGTTATAACAGATTCAGATAATAGACAAGAAAACTATTTTTAAGTCTCTGTAGCCGTGAAAAGACCATATACGATGACATATATAAAGAATCTTTACTAATATGAATGTAATCCTTTACAGATTTATTACTTCTTCCTTCTTTACAGGCTACCATGAAGATGTCGATCCCGTATAAATAACTATTAATTGTTGCCCACATTTCATCAATTATAATATTTTCCCTATTATGTTAAAATGTTTTTAATTAATTTTTACTAAAAAAAATTAATTCACATTCATTATTTCAATAATTCTGATTAATAATAAAAACAACACTTTGGGACTTAGCATTTGAGACTAAAAAATCTTTAACTTTACTTTTTTTTGTATTTTAGTTTGAACATTTGTTTTGTTTGTTGCATGTCCCTTTTCACATTGCTGTAAAAGGAACAGGTATTGTTTGCACTGAATTTTATGTAACATGCATGAAAAAATAATCCCTGGAAAGGTTTCGCATTTAACAACTTTCTACTACCCCGGAAGAACTAAATAGTTTTTCATTACATCGGGTTATATAGACCCATAACTGTGATAACATATAATATGCTTTTGCTCTACGGCTTGCTTTTAATACATTTAATAAGCCTTTTGAAAAGCTTTTGATATAACTTAAAATAACATTTTTATAAGGCATATTAATTGCATAATATTTGATATAATAAAGCCTCAAAACAGATAATATTTATATTCAAATTATTTTCGCTGATAATATCGCATCGTATTGTGACAACTGGAACGTGGTTTAGTCTAGAATTTTAATTAGCTTACTATTAAAAAGCTGATAATATCATGTAAGTAAATGTGTTGGATTTTAGTCTAGATACACACTGTGTGGTATAACAATAAATTTTAATACTATTTCTGAATTTAATGCTCTTGAATTTGTTTATTTTTAGGTCAGTTTTTTAGTTTAATGCCTGATCGACTTTTGGCAAGATCTGACCGCTGATATTCTCGTTAAAATCTAGTTTTAAAATACGACAATATGACATAGTGAGACTTTAACACTTAGATTATGCCTTACCATGGTTCCAGTCTTAGTTTGGCTAATTAAAATTGAAAAATATTTTATTGGAGCGCGAGGGGTCATAAGTAGTATAGTAGATACTATAGTGAGTATTGGGCCTAAATATGGTTGATTTAATTACTTCGTGTTGAAGTCACGAAGTCGCGTTTGCCAATGTTCATTCGCTCTGTTTCGTGGTTACAATGTCATGGCGATTCTTCGCTAAGTAATTAGAGCATAGTATTGCGTTAATTTATTTTTACAGCTTCATGCGTGGTCAGAAAAGGTTTAAATAGATTTATAATAGTAGTAAGAATAAAATGCAAGGTTAAATACATTTTTGACATTAACCTTGTGTTTTTGGAATTGGACTTTGTAGACTTAACGTACAGAAAAAAATGTATTGAATGATCTTTGTTAAACAAGAAACTTCAACAACGTGTCATTAATTTTTATCAAAGGATTCCACATCGTGTATTGTTATTACAAACAGTACCAAAGGAATTGCAATAAAAATAATGGAAATGTATTGGAATCGAGTATTTTAAGTTTTGAACTATCAAAACAACAAAAAATTTAGTTGTTTTTATATTAACATATTAATAAGGTGATAAATCATCGTGTTGCGAACTATAGCATTTAAAAAAATATATGTAACTACATTATGTTGATATTTATCTCTCATGGTTAAATTTTAATTTAATTTATTGTTTGCAAAAATGTTTAAATATTTTTTACAACTTTTGTACTGTTAGTTTGGATAACATGAATATGACTTGTTTCTTATTGCGTGGAAACCTCCAACGGTGAAGTGGTATTCATATATCGGTCGAATGGACTAAAATCACACGGCATTCCATCAAAGGTGAGTCTATAGCAAGGGGCTCGGTTATATTTCGGAAGGATATCCCCGAGAACCCCTACACCGTTGCGTGGCACCACATCTTCCGGTTTAGAGAGGCGCGCACGAAAGACGTCACGACACCGTCTCAAGCCTGCTTCTGCTAGTAATGCCTGTTACGGGCAGCCTCACCCGTTACCCCTAGGCCAGCGCACATGGAAGTCGGAGATCATTCTGCGCTCTCCGGTGCCTAGTGCCTCTTCTTCAGGACGGGAGAGTACTAGCTTTTTCCCGTTCCCTTTCCACCGCCTCTTTAGCGGGCATCACTTCCTCACAAAATGCAGCGGTGGCTGCGGCGGAATCCCACACATTCTCACTTTGGACCATGGATAGAACCATGGTCTCAAGTGAGGGGCTTCAGACGCCAATAGCCGCCGCGAGGTCGTGGCGCTGTTGCTTCCACGCTGAGCACTCCACTAGGGTTTGGAGTGCAGTATCCTTGCGACAGCCTCCGTAGTACACGAATAGTATTGGGAGTTAGGTAATGTATACATTTAACCAGTGGTTCGCGAGGTCAAATCAACAAATTAAATTACCAAACAGAACTAAGACTACTACTTGTCATAAATACTATAAGATTGATCTTATTATGTTACTATACAAGTCAAAAAAGTAGCTGATCGACAGATTTATTTAAAATGTACTTCCTAAATGTTCTAGGTATAATAGGTGTGTGTGCAAAAGTGTGCAGTAATATGTTTATTGCATGTAAGACTGTGACATTTATTTAAATTTCACTAAATTGGTAAAGAGTAGTTATCATAACCTTTAAAAGCTGGAGAGATAAGTTTAAAAAAGATAAAAATAGCAGTTGGCTGCTAATATATAAGGTTCCTACACTAGCAGTATAGCTCAACATAATATGGTATATGCGCGTCATATATTATATGCGCAAAGGATAGCAAAGATTTAGATTTTGAAATCTATGATAATGGTTATAATCAGCTCTTTAGCAGAAAGAAAGTTGCGGCGTGACCATCAGGATCATTGCCAAAAGGACGAGATAATCTGTCGATTCAAAATGAAAACAAATTTTATGTGGACAAAACAGAACCTCTAGATTTTCTCAACTTAAATATATTTCAACGTTGAGAAATAAATGAAAGGAAACAATAAGGATTATAGTATACGATCTTGCAGTAATATTAAAGATATCAGATTCGAGAAGCGGCGGACTGAAGAATTATGTTAGCATATTAAATTTCTGTGGCCTTAATTCGGTTTCACGTAGGTGTTACTGTAAATAATGTTTGTTCACGCTGTGATATATACATGTAAATCATACTAAGTTGTAATGTGAGTATCCACACAGTTTAATCCTTCGTCCTCCTGCACTAATACATTACAATGGCGTCAAATATACCTAAATGATCACAAAAAAAACGCAATGTAATTGACACGAGGAATATAGATTAAAAAAGAACATGAAGTTCTCTCATCAGACTGAAAAAGTGGTACATGTTGATTTCCTAGAATGCCCGTTTACAGATAGGAATTCCGAAATGTGCTTTATAAAGTAAGTTATTCGTTAAAACAAGAATAGCTCAACAGCAAAAAATATTGTGAAAGTAGAAATGATGTGTTAAAGTACTTAGTTGAAGCGGCCCTGTCACAACGATGGCTCTTGTTGTCATTCTGTGACAGAATTTGGCAGGGACCTAGTCATGTGGAATGTATAATGCAGAATCTCTTGTCCAGTTATTACGGGTGAAGACAAGGAGAGTGTTCCAAAGAACACGTGGAACCCGCAATGTGTAACCCGTAGATTGTTGCAGTTACTGTGAGTACTACAGAAGTCCTGTCTTCGTAACAGACTGTTTCTATGGATGTATCGCCGCACTATAATCAATATTATCTTGCTAATAAGCGAGAATTAAACTCGAACAAAGATTTATCACAGGTATTTTTAATTAAATTGGATTGGAATCGATTGGAATTAACTGGTTAGGCCAAGGGGACAAACAACCACCAGATCACATAGCTGGAAGTATTTCAGAAAATTAAAATCCACTCCATATTTTGATCGAGGGATTCGAAAATCGATTTTCTCCTATTTTTATGCGACATCCAAAGGTTGCCTCTATTGTGTTAAGTGCATCCGCTATAAAAAATGTATCTCGTAGTAGTTAATGGCGTGAGTAAAAAATTTTTTTAGAAAAAGCGGTACTGGTGGGGATGGTTAGACGACTTTGAAATATGGGTGTGCAGCCGCATGTTTAGAACCAGTGGATTGACTGATTTCAAATAAAGAAATCCTGTGACGAGTACTAAAATTCCATACGATTGACAACCATAAAACAGCAAGGCACCGACCTTATCGCAAATTGTATCCAGGAAGAGAACATTAGGGGAGAAGAAAAGTATTGGATGCAGATGTAGCATTTAATGTTAAGAAGTATGTGTGTTTAATCCATATTCTACATATTATGCATTTCTGTCAGTATACATTAATTCTAGATAGTTCATTAGATCTAGAGTAGGGCACCGGCACAGCGTCTGGTTTTCTAAACCGAAGATGAATGCGATTGATAAAGTTTGTGTAACTTCATGCAAAAAATACAGTAAATGTCATTAACAATTATATAACGTGACGTGCCGGTGTTGCTAATTTTATCAAAAATTCAAAATCATTGACGAATTTTAGCATTTTTTACATAAGTGACTTAATGATAGTAGTAAGACGTAATCGGATTACTCCTTTTTATGCTATCTAGCCTTACATATGCAGCGATAACATAGATCTAAGAGTAAGAAGGTAGATTGTTTGTAATAAAACTAACGGAAAGTAATATCTGACCGTTGATAGATAGATCGTATCAAATTATTTTGATTGTTCATTTTATTTCAAGTTTTATACTTAAAAAAATGATTTGTTATATGTATGTTTTGGTATGTCATTTGTTTTAAATATTTTATAAAGTAATGTGTAACAGAATGTAGATCACAAATTGTTGGTATTATCGTTATCCCCGCCGACTAAGCTTAATGCTGGTGTTAGATTTACGTCTAGTGATAGTGAACTGGTTAGGATTCGAACTTGTTACGACGTTTCAAGCTTTACGTTATGACAAGGACAAATGGTATTTTGTGATGTAGCTATTATACTGAACTAAACTACTACTAACTAGATAATAATATAATTACCTCCGTATAGATAAAAATACGAGTGTTTTAGATAGAGCTTGCTTTTTACATGGATGATCAAACAAAAACTCAAATAATTTTCCGTCTACTGGTAGGCTGTTTCAACACTATATTATTACTTATGCAAAAACAATTGATTCTAATTTGTTATAGCAAAAACCTAATAGTAGCCAATACTTTACTATTCCAAATATCCTTGAGTTTGCATATTATGGCGTAATTGCCCACTTTAAAGCTGCCATTATATAGTGAAGTAACATCTTATTTGTCATAGACCTACATGCGGATTGTTATAATTTTATTCGAAAATAATTAGCGGTGACATTAGCTGCTGTTTAGAGGTTAACGAAAGTGTATTGTCTATTACTGAATAACGGTTGCAAATCGATTGGGTAATAATTATATGTTTGTATATTTGGAAAGGTTTATTAATGGTCACAGGGACATTACGCTTATTTAAAATGATTGTAGGCAGTTGATATAATAATTAAGTGATATTATATGGTTCTTGGTCGCTAATAAGACTCCAACTTCCCGTAGGTGGCGTAAGTGACTAAATAATGTTGGTTTCTGAATAGGTACTTACACGATGTTAGGGTTGTCCTCTACGTTTGACACCTACGTATTTTATTTATTGAAAATAAAGCTGAAACAAGTTTATTTACTTTTTTAAATAATTATATTTATTAAGTAAACGAAGTGAGATTTATTCTAGTAGTATTATTTCAAGTACACAAATATGTTACTCATATATAAAAAGTATAGCACACTTTTTTCTCCTTTATAAATATTTTACGCCTTTCCTTTTAAATTAATGTATAATTTATGTCAAAATATTAGATTAAGCAGGTCATCTTGTACTTAACAGAAATGATACCGAATATGTTATAGCCGCAATGATATGATTATTATCATGACCAAATTATAAAAACGAGAATTACGTAAAAACAAGACACGACTACGTATTCAATGAATAATATGAATAACGATAATTATTGAAATATTACATTTCTAATAATTATTATGAAAGTAAGTTCCTTTCTGATATCTGATTAATCTAAATAGATGTCCTAAATTAAGACATTAACTTTAAATTTAATTGTAAGAAAATGCAGTTATTGTCGTTAATGGCTCATATAGGCTGATTAAGAGTGGAGTTTATCTTACAGGTCAGTGGCAAAAAATCTACTATCTACTAAATTCGGCGTCGGACTTGCGATCAAGTGGTTGCGGGTTCGAACCCCACCCAGTACACTAATGTTGTGAACCCACTTCTAACACAAGCGGTTAGCTTAGCTGGAGGGGTTAACAAGAATACTAGTAATTTGTGACCCACGTTGCTAGTATACTTAAAAAAAAAATAGGGTTACAAGGAAGTTTACACAACTTTAACACAAATGTCACTTTATGTCGATATTTTCAAACAAGTTTGTTCATATTCATATAATAAAAACTGTTCTTCAATTCAATTACTGTACAAATTACTCTCTAAATAATATAATCCTGGTAAAAAATGTAGTATCAGCAGACAAACATTAGCATGAAAATAGTAAAATAATACGATTTTTTTGCTCAATTTACTAGGTGCCTACTCTTAGACATTAAATTAATAGTAATATTTATTTTTAAATGAATTTAAAATATGAATTATTAATTAAATTGTCAAATAAAAATTGAAACACATCAGATATGAAGTTCATGAGCCGAGTAAATCGTAGGATCAGGGGGGTTAATTTTAAAAACAGACATTGCAAGAAAATGTGAACAATATAATTTTCGCAATGTCATGTAAGTCGAATCAATCATCAGGTTGGTCAAAAATGCAAGTCAAACACTATTAGCTTTTTTATTTATGTGAGAACAAGAAATCAGAAATACAAAAAAAGGTATGCCATAAGAAATACATATATGGGTAGATACTTACGGAATTTTGATTTAACAATTATACGGAAATACGAGAGAGTCTCATCGTACAATCTTAATCCGGTTCGTTTTCTGACATTTCTATTTACGTAATAATACTTAATTGCATAATCTCAATGACAGGCAAAATTATCGGTAACATATCTTCAACGTTATGTCAAGTATAAATTACATTTTAATTTGTAAAATAAATTAAGTTTATATGTCTGGTATTAAATAAACAATCAAATTGAATTGAATTGTTGCTTTCATTCTTTATATTTAGAGGAACATTAAATTAAATTGACTTTGAGTTTGATATTATAGTTTGATTTTATTAGTCTACTGTTTAAATAGAAGATTATTAAAATACAGCAAGTGATCAAAAATAATGAATACATACATTATTTTAGTGAAGGTTTCGTATTGCAGATATTAAAAAGTAGTTTAGAACTACTAATCAGTTTTTTTAGTGATTGGATTCTGGAGTAACTAGATGACATTACAGCATTAGGTACTATCAAGAAAACCAAATCTGTCCGTACCGTCTCAGAATTTGGACGATAAAGACGAAATATCAATTAGTCAATCAAAATATTGCAGTTGCACTAGCCTCTCCCCGTAGCTTTTGGTCCCAGCCTGCCGAATCTAATCCTTTTCCCAACTACATTGGGGTCGGTTTTTAGTCTAACTACGATACGGCCGAACTTCGATATTTTTACGTGAAGCGACTGCCATCAGACCGTGGAGGTCTAAACTCCAGTACTAGGCGACATCGAAGTTCTGTAGTTAGATCAGGTTGTTGGACTTTTTTTAGGGCTCCAACTACCCGTAACGAATACCACAAACATTCGTATGGCAACCGGGACCGACGGCTTAACGTGCTCTCTAAGGCACGGAGGGGTCTCAGTGTGTTAAGAATGGTCACCCATCCTAAGACTGACATGGCTAGTATTACCTAACCTTGTAATGTGCTAAGCTACTCGGTTACAGATCTTAAAATACTGAATATATATAACGACGACTGACTTTTGATCTAGTGAATGATATTAAACTCTCGCCTCACTTGATCTAAAGGTCATTGTCGTCAAAAATTATCAACCGGCGAAGTGTCAATGTTCTTTTTTTCCATTGTCAAATTCGTTTACCTAGTTGATAAAATCTTGACAATTGATTAACGGTTTATGAATTCACTTTTGTCAGAACTGCTGACAAATTTTATGGCAATCGTTAGTTGCTCTGTGAAGTGACAGACTGATTTTAATCTCATTGTCCGTCAAGATAAAAAATAGCCATGCCTTTGTCCGATTACCGTTTCTTGTTTTATTTTTTAGAGCCGTGTCTGAAAGTATGCATTTATTACAATTGTATGCTAATAGGTTGTGGGTTTATTATTGCAATTTAAATGTTTATTTATATTTTAATACAAATGCGTGCTGTCATGATAAACATACTATGTTCGTTAACTATTACATTATGCTTCCCTTGAAGAATAAGTTTTGTTTTTCAGCTTGGGAAAAAGGCTTTTTTTGTTAATTGGAGATTATTATCAAAGTTATTAATTTAATAATTACTTTACTAAATATGTGTGTTCTTGACATTTATTGAATCATGCTAAAGCAAAATCATCTGCAAATGTTGAATTGGGTTATTGGAAAAGTCGCACGAATTAATTAGCACTATTTCGATTGTTTGCCACTTTTATAAAAATATATTTTTTAAGTTACTTCGAGGCAAATTTATATAGTTAACAGCCTACTTTGTGTTTTTTTTAAGTGAATACATTTTAATCGACTGTCTATCAAGTGTCTATACACATGTTAATTCGTGCGAGTCATTTATTATTTTTAAGTTATCTTTTATAACTATACTATACACATCGGGGTATAGCTTTTTACTTAAAATTACATTTATAAATTCTATAATTAAATTTCCAGGTCCAGTGCTCTTCCCCCCATCTCCCAGTGGTGCTCCTGGGCAGACCAGTGGTGTTGTAGTGGGTGCTTCAGGCTACGGCTTCGTACCCCCCGGCTCGCAAGGTAAATCCTACGGCCGATGAGTAACTAGTCAATACGTAGTTAGTACTAATAAAGCAAACACAAAGTGTAACACGACGTTAATTTATAAAATACATGTAAGTCACGTGTCATAATCTTTTGTCAGATAAGTACTTGTATATATTTTAGTGTTAAGTCAATTTGGCAAAGCGTTGCTAATTTAAATAGAAAAAGAGAACTAACAATCGGTGACAGAAGTAATTATATGTCTGAAATTTAAGTTATGTAACTAAATTACTTAGATAAATTATGTAAGAGTATTGTACACTAATAATTGAACATAATGACATTTTGGTATACCTACCAGTCTTAACGGTCTAAATTAGACCTTTCTAGAAGTGCCTATAGTTAGTATAAAAAAAACTTCGCGTTACAACTTTGTGTATTTAACTGTAACTATTTTAATATGTTATTCTACCAAAAACGATTAATTGGAGAATAGCATATTGAGTGTAAATTATTTTTTTTGTTAAATATTGCCGTAGTGGAATTAAATTGCATGGGTATTTTTTGCATGAGATATTCCCAACTGACTGTTTTCCCCTGGGAATGTTGGACTTTGGTATTATGCCAATGGCGGGAAAATGGTAATATCATGTTGTTTAAGTTAACTTTTTCAATAATGTACATTGTTTTTATGATACATTATTTATTGTTTTCTGTATTTTTAATTGTATAACGTTGTGAATGAAGCTGTGAATAGAGCCCATGTTAGTTATAATTTATAAAATAAATATAATGAATTTCGATCTGTTTTATTTATTACCTGCGTTGCACAATAATTTGCATGTCTGCACTGCCAGTACCCATTTTAAGTAGATCGATATCTACCGATGTAATTATGAAAATAATTAAGAGTGATAATTAGCAAGTGATTCAGGTTGTGCTTTTATTTATATTCAGATGTTTCTGTTTAATTAGTTCTGATAAACACACCTGTGCATGTGTGCATCTATTGAGTGTATTACTCTGCTTTAATCCACTATTTATATTCGATTCTGCATAAGAATCGTTCACTTCTGCCATGCACCCTTTACTTGTGAGATGAACGGGTTTGTGGTCTACCTTGCAATTGGTTTATGGTTTAGCAATACTTAGCACTTATTACTTTGGTCTACCGGTCGCACAGTATTTCGATAATAAATGTGTAATTAACGGTGCCAAATTAGATTTTTGCAGCATGTTTTATGTTTCTTTGTGTTTAATTTTATCTTATATGTGTATTTTTTCGTGACTAACTAAAAGTAAAATGTATGTTATATTATGTATGTTTAAAATGTTAAAAAACTTGCTACTACGAGGGTAATTTTAAATACCCTATTTATTCTTTTTTGCTTGTAAAAACCCCTTCGGGTATAATCTCAAGAAAGACGATGTCGCATTCAAAGTGTTTAAAACAACGCGGTCTGTTATCATGGGGTATATACCTCAACACTCTTTCGCCACCTGCAAAGGAACAAGAGCAGCCTCAGCGTGTGGGAACCCTTAACCCCTCTTTTGGTTAGAAAGGCTCGGGCGCCGTCTGCGGATTGCGTGGATGAAAGGCTATCCTCCCAGGCTAATAGAGGCCGGAGATTATTCAGAGCATTTCATTACAAAGTACTCGCAGTAGTATGCAGGAGCGAGCTCCCGGCGAAAGGGATAGGGGAGGTCAGCAGTATGCTTTGAAAGCACCTCCATCTATCGGAAGGAGAGGTAGCCGTTTGTGTTAGTCCGGGTCTGGCCGTCACGATTGTTACATGCGCAGTGTAAGAAATTGTAAATCATGGAAGTGGATCTTGAGATATTTTTGTTGAAGGACAAGCAAACGCAGTACTAAACGTGATGTTGTTGACGATGATGCTTGTATTAATGTGTAGAATCTGCAGGATGTTTGTTATAGAGGACGACTGGCCTGTTGGTCTAGTGGTTAGTGACCCTGACCGCTATGCTTATAGGTCGTGGGTTCGATTCCCACCTTAGTCTGGGTGTTCTTTGTGTCCGTTGTTTCTATGTTTGTAAAATCCCCCGCGACACAGGAGTAATTCCTACTGCGGGAGTTGTTTTTTTAAAAAAAGAAAAGAAGCGATATTAGGCGTTTCAAAGTAATGTATAGCTATTATTTTTTGTTACACAAAATAATTCGTACAGGCGTCGATTCTGTTCAAAGTCTTGCTAATAGATTAAAGAGGCGAAGAAAATTCCGGAACACTACTGTCAATTTTGTAACAGAAATAAAATATTTTGGCCTGACTAGAAAAAACAATCCATAATTATATGGGTTCCGTGATTAATAGGCATAGTTGGTTGTCTGATACTGTGGGAAAAATTAGAACATGACCATTTTCCTTAAGGTCAGCGCCTGTTGATTCTACAGAAGAACGTATTTTAGTATACTCGCTGCTCTGCTCATATTCCAAAGTAGAACCTTATTAAGTCCCAGGACAGCGATTCTGCTATGCATTGTTAGAAACGTCAGATAAACTTTGTATATTTTTCGTTTTACCAATTCTTATTCCAGGAGCCTAAGTATGCCAAGACAAAGTTACTACATGTTTATTACTTATATTATTGTTTTTACAAACTATAAACTAAGAAGTTTTCTCACGGGTAGTTGCGTGTTTGACATAATTATCTGGACAGGACCACGTTGTTTAAAGCTTTAGTTTTTTTTGATAGGGCCTCGAGGAACTGAATTGATGTCAATATTTAAAAAAACAGCTGTTATAATACTAAAAGATACAGTGGTGTGCATAATTAAAATGCATTGTTAATTACTTTAAGAGCTTATATTGTATAAAACAGTGAATATCAGGAAGTGTTACTGGGTTAATATTATTATGTCGCAACTTGGCGGTCTATTGTTTACTGACAATGGTACCTGCAGTAGATGACAATTGATGATTGGTTGATGTTTACTGCTATCCAGTGGGTTGCGTAAGAACTGACTACGGGAAATATTTCATATCAAAACAAGTGCCGGAATTATTGTTGTAATTTATTTAATGACGTCAATAAGGTATTTTCAATCCATTTTCATTAGTTACGAGTCAGTGGTATAGAAATAAATTGCCGACATATGTATTCTTGAAAAAAGGTTTGAGTCGATTAATTCATATCGAAAGTCGTGATTGATTGTAGAATGTCTGACAAAAGAAAATAATTATAAATAAACTTAGAAGGGAAACAGTGTTGCTTTCTGATCCGGTAAAACGAAGGTCACTTATTCGTGCACGAGTAAGATATGCGTAACATGAAGGGATAGACTCCTATGTTTAAAATAAATTATTTGTTCTAAGTTAGGGAATGCAACTTCTTAAAACTGCGAAAATTGTGCAACACTTTTATTTTACGTTTTTAATTTATTTTATAATTGTCAAATGAACATTAAAGGTGCATGATTTGACAACACTAAGGCGTGACGTCATGTCTTAGTATTTCTTTCAAGAATGTACCGAATGATGAATGATGTTTATTAAAAAAGATACTGATTTGACAGTCATCAAGCCCATTAGACGACCGTTTGCTTTAAAGTTGACGTATTAAATACTTATCGATAATACCAATATTTTTCGAATATATAAAATTATTGTTTATTTTTATTTTATTCAAAGAAATCCTTGATAGGATATAGGTACGTTGTTTTTAACACTTAGTGTCTCCAAGTACAAGAATGGCGAATATTATTTTTAGAAATCAAACAAAAAACCTCCTATTCCAATTTACTTAAAAAGTAACTATTAAGAAGTAAAAATAGAAGCACATAACTAACTAGCGAAAATCCAATCAAGAGCTGCGACAGGAAAGTTTCGCAAAAACCCTTAAGATCTTGGGATTTATTGTAGCGTTTAAAACATTATTATGAAGCATATCGTTAGAATTTTCTCAACGGAAACTCCGAACGAAACAGGATATATCACATTTAGGTATGCCTAAATACCTACCATACAGAATAATTATCGAGGCGTGTTTAAGTCATGGCCGGCTGACTTGTGTGCTATGTAGAAGGCCTTATAAAAAAAAAAAACAGTGGAATTGACCTGAGGGCATTGCATTTTGACACGTCATATTATATTCTATCAATTAAATATGACTTACGCTGTAATTACATGAGGTAGGAAATGCTGCGAGCGATTTAGTTTGATCAAACAAGTTGCTGAGTCATTCGTGTCATTGTCTACTGCTGTGCATAGACAACAATGCTACTATTCTACTTACTTGATAATATATTATTATGAAATAGCAATTAGAATTACTGCCAAAGTAAAAAATATGTTTAGGAATGTCCGGAGAAAGGTTGATTGGGTGATTGTGTTGTCCTAATTTCCTTCTATCTAGATATGTGGAACCTTTTGATGTACTCAGTATATATACATTACATTTAGTAATGTACTAATATTGGCGTGTCGTATCAGATTGTTATATTTTGACCGAAATAATACAGTTGTAAAAAAAGAACCGTCAATGTTAGTGAAGAAGGATAGAATATCAATTGCGTCGCCTTCCCTTTGCTAGTTCAATTTTTAGTTATTTTCAATTATTTTTACAGGAACAGGATTTAGTTAAAAATAATTTACAGTCAACATTAAAAATAAATATTTATATTCAAACTCCATAATCTGTAGATTAAAGAAATCATGTTTTAAAAAAATTAATTTGTATTTATATTTTGAAAAATATTTTTATTCAGATTATAGATTGCAGAATACATTCATTTATTAATATCCAGAGATAGTAAATGTAAGGCAACTTGACTGATTCAGTAAAAAAAAAATCTACTTTTTTTTCTCGAGCCTAAATATACACATTGTCTAGTGCAAGTCATAATAGTACCTACCATAAATTGCTTCTTCTTTATTGACCAATATAATTTATCAAATACATTACTTTTCACTTGTACTTATAAGTCGGGTCTTATACAAGTGAAAGAATATTTCAAGAATCATCACTAAATACACACATCAAAAGTGTCTAGGGATCAAGTACAATTTTAACCAAAAAAAATATCCAATTAATATTTACCAAATCTATTCTTCCAGACTGCCTTCTTACTTTAATTCCTAATGTTTAAATTAATAACTTATCACTATATTTTGTAAAAATTAAGTAAAATTGCATTTTTTGCAAATTGTGGGAAATTAACCTAAGTTAATGTCGTCAATTAAATGGCAAAAAAGGCAAAAATGAGGATTTTTTAAACTTTTATTGTAGAGATAAAGAAATTGATAATCTGTGTATAATGGTAGAAAACATTGATACGAATCACACAATCACAGCGATTTGGCATGCTGAAAATCAGTTCATCAAAATGACTTTGAGGAATGGCAAAAGTTGTTGTGCGGTATACACGGCAGTGCTCTTCTTTCGACCAAATACCATGCGTACTCAATTGGGTTGAAGTCTGGCGATTGAGCAGGCCACGACGGAACGTTGATGCGAGTGCTTGTTACGACTCTAGCCGTGTGTGGACGTGCATTGTCGTGCATTAGTCGAAACGAATCACTCAACCGGCTTTGCAAAGGGATGATCACGTCTGAAACAATCCTCTCCGCATAAATCTGAACATTGAGGATGCCTCTGATCCAAATGAGATTGGTTCTTCCACCGATCCAAAAACCGGCCCAAACCATTATTGTTCCCCCTCCACATGAATGAACTTCCTGACAAAATTTCAGTCGTTCTTGTTCTTTCGTTCTTGACGTCCAGAGGTCCTCCAAACTCTAGTACGTCTTGAATCCGGCCCCATACCGAAACGAGATTCATCAGAAAAGCAAACACAACGCCAGTCTTCTTCCCAATTTCTGTGTTCGCAAGCCCATTGTAAACGAGCCCTATGATTGCGGGGTGCGAGACGGGAACTCGCAGCGGCCTTCGGAAACGCAGACCCACTTCACGTAAACGATTTCGGATGGTTTTGTCGCTTATCAGCAAGCCTGAAGATCTATGGAGCCTCGTAACCAACATCATGGCGGTCATGGTACGATTCCGTGGAGCAGTATGTAGTGTGTAGTGCCAAGAGCGACAGCCACGGTATGTTGCCTGGAACCAGCTTGCAACATTCCGACGGTACGAGAAGAGATGACGAGAGCATCATCTCTTCTCGTGTCAAATGATGTCGTCGCTCCATATCGATGCAATTCTTTTCAGTTCCGATGCAGAAATTGTAATGGTTTTGTAAATACGTTATTACACACTTTAATAGGAATCCTGATTGACACTTGATTTTCTATTTTTATTCATAATTTAAAGAAAATTCTTTATTCAAATAGTGAAATTCACAATAAAGAATTAATAACGATCCAAAAAAGTTAAAATAATAATCCTCATCCTTAGATCCTTACACACTATTGATGTATGCTAAAGTATCGAATAGTAACGCTTTGATAAGTACTCCTGTGTCTGGATGATACGTAGAAAAACTCAGTAATTCATCCAGTTTTGGCCGTCATTAGGTCTAGATTAAATTTTTTTAACTGTTCAGCTAAATATAAATCCGAATTCGTATATCTATCCAGATCCAGACATATCTATCATATAAACAATAAGAGGAAAAAAAACTTATTGAAAAAAAAATCAAATTAACTTGAGAACCACAATGAGAATTTCATTTAAGAACCTTTATAATGTATTACAGCATGGATTTTAATTAATTTCCAAAACATCGTAATAATTTCAGTTCGTTGCAAATTAAGAATTTTCGTCAAATTAATACTAACACCAAACAGTACGTGATGAAATTATTCATAACGGACCTTTTTAATTGTGTTTGAGGAAATTTCTCGATGACTTCATTTATATTTTTGGGGTTCAGTTTCAACCCGTCGTTCGCTGGAATATTTAATTTGCGTCCACTCTTAATCTCGTGGGCCTTTCAGACCACGGTCAAACGCATTTTAATTATGAAATTGACATATCACAGTCCATGGACGGGTAGTGAGCAGCAGTGCGCACATTTTATGATTTAATAAAAGAGTTGAGACTTACGAAATTAATTGAACCCTGTACCCGCCCCCGCCGTTTCTATTCGGTTCTCTTGCTATTTATCTAATGCATATTTATATGTTTGCCCACACAAAAATACGGGAGAGTTGTAGTGTGTTTGTCAAATGAATGTATATTAAAATCTTTTTAATACGTAAATAGAGCATCTGTTGTGTACTTTTGAAAAAAGAATTATGTTTTATATAATAACACTTTTTTATTTTTAATCTGCGGAAAGAATTTCTATCGTATCTGGGAATAGTTTTTAAGCGTTTCTTGTAAGACAGCGATTGTTTTAAAGAAGGAACAGAAAACGGATATATCTTAAAACTTCCCCCACAGTTGGCAACTTGAGACAGTTTCATAAGCTTTTTTGCGGTGACAGCTTAGACATGTATTTTACTTTATGAAGAAATTGTTTGTTTTGCTTTGTCAGTGTTCTGAACACACCCGTATTTATAAGATTTACGGTCGGGATAAGTTTAACTGGGAAATATTATTTTGTAATTATCATTACATATTATAAAACAAAGTCCCCCGCCGCGTTTGTCTGCCTGTCTGTTTGCGATAAACTGAAATACTACTGAACCGATTTTCATGCGGTTTTTACCAATAGACAGAGTGATTCATGAGGCAGGTTTAGGTGTATAATTTGTTAACGTTTTGTGTAAATTGGATGAAATATGATGATGATTGTTGACGATGTTTATACTACCCGTGCGAAGCCGGGGCGGGTTGCTAGTATCTTTTATGTAGTTTTATTCGACTGGTAAGGAAGTAGTTAGTTCTTTTATGAAGTTCCATTTATATAGGTACATATATATATATATATATATTTGTAGTAGAAGTGTACACCTCCTCGGTAAACCTAACATCGTGACTTGCCTACCTAATGTAATGACTATATAGGGAAACTATGATCCTTATAATCACCTGGGCGTGATTAGTCTATCTCTAATTTGTTAGTAAATTAGTTTATATTAGACTACTTTTGCTCACATTTTAAGTGCATAGTTATGCGTTTAAATAAGAGCAATAAAATGTTAACAATTCTGAGACTTTATTATAAAGTGCGTACTTTATTAACAGTTTACAAGTAAAATACGATTCAATTGATCAAACATTAATACGTACATATTGGCAACAATACTGACAAACTTAGATAAAGAGTTGCTTACGGAAATAAATAAATAACAAAAGATACAGACGGAGAAACGAGAGACAAGATAATTTGTCTTAAAAATTATAGGCAAAAAATATTTTTAGTGCAAATAGCAAAATAATCTTTTTTACACGCCCCAAACTACATATTTTAAAGACTTGCTGTTAGTATTCTATACTATTTTTTCCCTCGCAATCTGATTCTGGCTGTAAATGTAATTTCATCAACACCGAGCCTAAACCGCTGGAGCTACAAAGTTGAAATTTAGGCAGTTGTAATTCATGTCGTAATTCAGTAAGAAGGGACTTTTAAAAATTTCTCCTCTAAGGGATAAAATAAGGGATGAACGGTTGCATGGAAGTCTGTCATTTTCAAAGTAAGAAACATAAAATTTTATACGCCTGCTTTTGGTTAGAAATAAATGCACACGTATATCGGCATTTTTTTAATTGTACCCCTAAGAGGGTGTAGATTAAACTCTCAGGGTTAAAATTTATATACGAAGGTTGTAAGTTTATATACGGAGTTCGTCACTTTTGCAGGAAGAAGCAGGAAATTCAAGAATAAAGCTTCTTAACATAAAGTTTAGGAAAAAAGAAAAATGAAATGTGTCGAAAAAATATTCTGAATAAGTTTACATCTACGTTCGATATTGTGTTTGCTCCAGAGTGGTTTCTGTGCGCAGCCTTGTCGTTTGAGTCCCAAAAGAGAACACCGCAAACGTCGTTTACAAAGAGGTATTACGGTAATTAAAATTAAAGATACAAAATCTAAACATGCTAGTTCATCATAAGCGTGGAAATTCGAGTTTTCGATTCGTTAAAGTGATGCCTCTGTCTTATTGTCTATTTTCGTAACCATTTTGAGACTGTTTCTGGTAATAACTACTATAACATATATGACGAAATCGCAACATTATACACATACCCATGTGAATTGTGAACGGATTTTAATAACCCTTTTTTATTGGGTAGTTTTTCTATGGAGTGTTTCTTTCAAAAAATTGAAGAAAGCCTCGAACACCCTTGTATTTTATTTGCTACTATCCGTTCCCGCAGTTTCACCCCTGTTAATGGCCACTGCTACCTAAGGGTCGTAGCGCGATACTAAATATCCTAATCTTGATCAAAAATTGAGCTGTAAATTTTTTTTTTTGGTTTGGTGGGAAACGTCCAGATGCGTCACCTGATGGTAAGTGACTAGCGCCGCCCATGGGCACCTGCAACTCAAGAGTTACAAGTGCGTTGCCGACCTTTAAGAGTGGAGTAAATACAACAACCATTCTTTTCTTTACGGATCGGGACATTTTCACAGGCGTCGGCGGTGGTTAATCTTCAAACACTCACTTTTTACTCTGGGATTTCGTAGGAACGGCGAAATAATACAGCCAGGTTTCTTCACATGTAACCATCGAGTTCACGTAGTTAGATCGGCTGTCTTGATTTTTTTTTAACATATCACGAGACCAAGTCCTACGCTGTTTCATTAGCGTATTAGTCATCAAGTACGGTTCTCAGAGTGAACAAAGTTTCTTCATAATCAAAGTACTTTCAAATGGTCATGAAGAATCCGATGAACAGTTGGTGCAACTAACTTGGGGGTTTCCCCAATCTACGATATGTCAAACGTCGATTTTTCTTCAATAATTTATACAGTCTTAATATTCTTATCGGTAGTCACTGCTATCGACTTGCCAGACCTTGCATATCTTCTGAGTTAAAATTACTGTGATTGAATTGAATATACCACCGTTCTAGGGTCCTTAGAGATGGACAAGTTTCCCTGAGTGCAATACTCATTTCCTCGAAACATTTTTGTTTATTTAAGACACGCTTAAATTTATACAAAATAATGACTCCAATGTCATAATGAGAGATGCCCGCTATTTTTAAATTAAAATAAATTAAGTTTTTAAATTTTTCTTAAAGTTTATGGATATGATTTTTAATCACAATATTATAATAAATAGTTTGCATACGACAAACCTATGTAGCGCCCTACGTTTAAAACTGTATATATGAGCAATAAAACTTAAAATAAAAACATGTAAATGGAACCGGCATAATTTATCAGACAAAACAATAATAATAAGACATGATTGTTTGTTGGTTTGACATGTTTTTATTATAATAAATTGCTATGTCAACAACTATAGCACCAGTAATAACACGATCCGACAAACCAAGCAATGCCATCTAGTGGGATCTGTCTTTAACTAAGGCAGGTCTTATTAGATGCAGAGTTTGTTTAGTCTCATACCTGCTTCTTAGTAAAACTATAAGATATAAGACTTACTTAATTACTCACTTAACTCTTCATGAAACATAATTTGAGCATACAATTGTGAGGAGCAAGGAGCGTACGTGCACTTTAGCCTGTTTAAATTGTAATACGAATTAAATTCTAGGTTTGTTCTTAATGAACACGAGTTCTTGTCTGACTTAAAACTTGCACGTCTGTAATACGTGCATCGCTTGTTCTATGTTAGACTAATGACATTGGCATAAGCATAGCGGTGAGCGTTTGTACACCACCGATATAGTTATAATCATATTTACCTAAAGCAAGTGTATCAAGCCATCAGTGTGGTTATGAAATATAGTAGTAAGTAATGAGATTAGATTAAGAGATAATGGATCTGTTAACAATTATTATGGTATTATGTACCGTGGAGAGTATGAATACCAGTCGCTTGGTATTATAAAAATCCGTGATCCGTTAAGTTCACGACACTACCACCTCTAATATTCTGACTTGACCTGACTTTATACTAGTTAAATTATGAAAGATTATTCTTAAAAAAAACCGACTTAAAAAAAAAACTATTCCATAAAAAACTTATATGATTTTCTCATGGATGCCATTGTCAGAACTCGACCAAATTAAAATGGGACCACACGGGGAGCACCAGCTTTCAAATAAATAAAGAATCATCAAAATCGGTTCACCCAGTCGAAAGTTCTGAGGTAACAAACATAAAAAAAATTCAGTCTAATTGAGAACCTCCTCCTTTTTTGAAGTCCGTTAAAAAATTTAAAGAGCTATAAAGTTACGTTCTTATGGCTTGTTTTTATTATTGCAAAAAAAAATTCCTAAAAAAATACAAAAATTTTTAATTAATTATTTTTTTTTGTTATTTTGAGTGAAACGTGTAAATAATTGACTGACGACTGAAAGTGTTGTGTTACGAACCGGGGTTCGTGAAAAATATACAAAAATTCATATTACTTTAAAAGATTGTACAATTGCTTTTTTGTCATTTGTCACTAGTATTTTGTGATGCGCGGTCAAAAAGAAACAAAGTACTGGCTTATTAATAAAAAATCTTATCTGTTAAGGTTTTTATTTTAAACAAGCTGCGCTCCGCGGTTTCACGCGCGTAAGTCTCGGTGCCGTGCGAATATCGGGATAAAAAGTAGCATATGTGTTAATCCAGGTATCCAGCTATTCACATACCAAGTTTTTGCGTGAAAGAGTTGCTCTTTCAAGCAAAAACATATACATCCTCACAAACTTTCACGTTGATGACGTAAAATACGCGCTTTGTTGTGGAGTTGCGGAAAACTACCCATTTAAACCTTTTTTTTCGTGCGTGTGGAAATCTCCTCGGGCCGTCACCCCACCGGGGTTTTCGGTGGGGTGGTGTGTCGGAATTGAACCGACTAAAACCACACGGTGTGCCGTACTGCGCCTTAAATAGGAGGGATCCGGGAACAGCTTTTATTACGACATCCGGAATAAACCTAACCTAACCTAGTACCTTTTTATGATAAATAGCGCCAAATTATTTTAAATGTCACATAGTATCTTTAGATGTCAGATCAATGTGTATATTAATTTGTAAATACATATACGTAATACCTGTTATTTAACAGCCTGTTGCAAATATATTTTATAGCGTGAGCGGTCGTAATAAAGATCGTAAAATGAGAAAGTGGTGAAACAGGACCCTATTGTGTATAAATTGTTTGCCAATGCTTGTTTTGAGTACTTTCAAATAATTTCGGATCCGAAATGTGGTCCCTCACTGCGGGTCTAATGAACAAGCTCAGATTCGCTCAACGAGCTATGGAGAGGGCTTTGCTTGGAGTTTCTCTACAGGATCGAATCAGAAATGAGGAGATACGCAGACGAACGAAAATCACCGACATAGCCCAAAAGATCACAAAGTTAAAGTGGCAGTGGGTGGCTCGCAGAACGAATGGACGATGGGGCCGAAAGGTTCTGGAGTGGAGACCATGGATCGGAAAGTGTAGCGCAGGACGTCCACCTACAAGATGGACATATGACTTTATAAAGATCGCGGGTCAATGGTGAATGCAGGCCACTTACAACCAGTCTGCTTGGAAGTCATTGAGGGCATAAGTGCTGCAGTGGACTTCCTATGGCTTCAATGATGATGATGGAATAGTTTTGTCAAATATCTAATTATCATTTATCATAAAATTCAAAAATATGGGTCCTTTATAAGTTAAAGGGTGGCCATTTCAATTTGAAAAATGTAAAACAATAATATTCTTCAATATATATTATACAGCGCTACCTAGACTCAAATTATGCATATTGGTTTTAGAAATTGGATAAAAATAACTAGATATATTTTTTATATTATTTATTATTGATTCATACATTGAAGAAGCCCAGCCAATGTAGTCAATTGCTTACTGATGACCGTCAATGACGGTAATGGACACATATATACATAAAGAATGCTTGCAGTTTTTTCTTTGTTTAAAGTTTTAATTACTCGAAAATCCTCTTGTGTTCAAGCTTTCATAGACTCCTTAACATATCAGGGTAAATGTATGGGTATGTTTGTTGTTAACGTTAGTCGTAGTAGACTGGTATGGAAAAAGTAAAAAAGAAACGCTTTCTCTTATGCGTATGTTCTAATCATATGCCGGAAGTGACGCGTCTCGCCGCTGCGGCGCCATGCCGGAACCTGGCTGAAGGGTTGCGCCGTCACAAATCAAGTTATGAGAAACGCCACAAAAGGAAACTTTGTGCATTTCCGAGCCGACAAGCGTGAAATCCGACACAAAGTGACACACCCAAATGTCAACCTTAAATTGTATCCATTAGATAACAGTATTGTTTGTTTCTGAATTTGAAGTACTCTTCAATACTGATATAACTTTACTTGAGTGATTATTCTTGGTTATATTGAATGTTTGTTACACTTTGTATTAAATTGTTAGCGCGGATAAACAATAAGAGGAGCAGCTCTTATATTGATGAAGGCATGAAAGTATCGTAATTATAATTTTATTAAACGTATAACCGTTATAAATATATAATCTGTGAGTGTGTTTTGGAATACTTATGAAAGTTTATAAACACAATGTTTTCACACACAACACTCGGAACCGACCCAACTGTCTAGTACAAATTCTGTAGAGAGAAGAAATTTCCATATCATATCGAACAGCTACAACTGAAGCAGAAACCTATTGTATTCCTTATCCTTAAAAACATATTTGGATTTGGATAAAATTAGCACAATTATTATACATATAACGCAAATGAAATAATGTTGCGTCAAAGTATTTAGGATCGTATTTTTATTAGTTTGTTCTCGGTCGTTCTTTTAGAAGACAATTGAGATTTTTTGTTTTATAGTTCCTTCAAAAGAACAAAGGAATTGTTAGGATGAGAATGTTACTTTACTCTTGATTCCTTTCGTTTTACTATTGAGGTACTAACAGAGTCCCAAAACAGTCTATAACTTTTATAATTACCGAACAACTGTTTTTAAACTATACCTTCATGCATGTTAAATATAAATCGGCACTTGATATGTTTGATGATTGAATCACTTGAGATGATAAAATTTACTAAATTGTAAAATATATTAAAAAAAAAATTAATTTACATCTCTAATAAGTCGAGGATGTACCCCGACAGGGTACCCTAGTTTTACTGCCTGACTCCAAAGAATACCTGCAAAATTTACTTCATTCATATCTTAATCCTGAACAATGTAAGCTTGCCTTAGCAAATCATTTTCAAATGTGTGGCTGGTTCTTACAGTATGGTTAATCACTAAACTAATTGTATTTGTGTCCGCAGAGACCCAATTATTTTATTGAATACTCTGTTTAGTATGTCATAGAAGAATTTGGTATTAAGCGACCTCCGTTACAATCCGGATACCGGATAGTCAATCCAGCGAGACCTTGGGAAATTCTGAGTACAGGTTATTTTAACTGCCATCATTTGACACAAAAATTTAAAGTTTATTACTAGTTGTTGAAATAGAAGTATCTATTTCTGACCTACTAAAACGTCCTTCAAAGTTTTGATAAGTGGAACGAGCCGGTAGCTAGTTATAGAGCCTTTGTAATAATACACAATAAGTTTTTAAATGGAATAATAATGATTTAAAATAGTTTAAATCAAATAGGTACTAATAGAAATAAAATCGATGTAAAAAATAAGCATTGTGATTGTAACTTTTATTTGATTACTGACCTCGTGTATTTTAAAGATTGCTAACCTATTAAATACCGTTTAGTTTTTGTCCGTTAACCATTTGAAATATTGAACTTTAACACATACGAGTAATCTAGGCTTAGGCGCACGGGGGAACCCATTCGAGTCATTCTCACAACCCCTCTAACTCAGGATTGCAAAAACTTATTACATTGAAATGTTTTAAACGCTATGAAGGGACACCATAATTATGGCAAATTTCATAACTTCAACTTTAATACTTTGCGAGAAATGATACATTTTGGGGTGTACTGACTGACAGATCATCAAAAGTTAATTTCTCTACTTCTGGGCCGCCTAGAAAAATGAAATTTTATACAGGGCTTGGCGAAATGTTAAAGGATATACCTTTAAATCCAATTCCAAATCGGCCTACATCCAGTGCAACAGGGGTCTTGCCCACAGAAACAATAAACATAAGCATGCACCAACAAAAAATTATGATAATATAATAAAAATACCGTCAGGGAAATGAATAAAACATTATATATTGTAGTGTTGGGGAAATGCGTATGTACTCAGAGATAGGGATGTCGAGAGGAGAACAATTAAAACATCTGCAAGTAATTAATTAAATATAATGCGAACTGAATTTTTAACACATATAAAAATTATGATGATGAGCTTCTATAATTTCTTCAACAAATCGTCGCTTCTTGCAAAGACGGACCTGACTCTTAGCCTTATGCGATGTGTCTCTTTCCTATTCTGACAATTATACATTTTAAACATTGTTCTATAGAACTCAATGCAGACTTCTCACAAGCAAGTATTAACGTATGTCACAGAGGTGTGACAATATTATTAGTAATAATAATTAATGTAAAATCATCATAACTCTGGCCTAAATCTGGTCGAGTTATTTATCGCAAGATGAACAAAAAATCTGTAATCAGACCAAAAAACATTAATGTGACAGTAAGGGCAACTTCTTTGTCACTAAAAAAAGGAAGCAAATTCGAATTTATTGTTCTAGTTCAACCATGTTACAAACTAAATCTTGTGAAATGTTTAATTTGAACCTGACGAGTTTTTTGTTGCGAAATTATTTTCATACCTATTACATACACATGAGTATTTATTGGTTATAACAAATACTAAATGCAAATAACTATTAAGAAACAACACTACCTTAAATGTATATTTTCTTATTATTGTGCAAAATCGGATCATAAGCAATAATACGGCTAGACCTAAAGAGTATATACAAGTTTTACTGCGGTACAAAGAACTGAAGTCTTCGGCTAAAGAGTGCTCCATCGGTTCAAGACAACTGTTTGAACATCAAACTACCAAGAAATGACAGGCCAACGAGCACAATTATTCTAGATGATCGATTAATCGTGCGCACTATGCCAAAAAATCCGTGATCTCAAAACTATTCATTTTTCTTGACATGTCAAGAACTCGTGGTAACAATATGGGTTCCGGTTAGTGTAACACGATCCTGCGATTACTTCGTGGAGCTTAACTAAAGAATGAAAGGTCATTAGATTTTGCGCTAACTTGTAAGATAGCACCAGATAACAATTTGTTTGAGAATACAACATTATCACAATAATGTTAATTTCTAAAATGAACCAACGATGATTGTTCCTTCATTCGATTTCAGAGGTCTAAGGTTAAGTTTTCTGATGAGTGAGTGTAGTTAGTGTATAAAAAGTAGTAGTTTAGTTGGTATGTTATAAAAAACAAGAAAGAATTTTATAGTTTTATGTATTAAAGTTTTAAATAGTAAAGTTTTTACCGGATTTCACGAATTTATTTTAGTTAGATTATAATTAAACCATTTCTGGTTGACAAGAATAAGGTGTAATTATGTATTTATACGGGAATTAAAGCGATTACAAAAAGAATAAGGTGTTGCGCCCGATCAAAACCAAGATCCGCGCATTTTGATCCAAAAGATGAGAAAAGATTCCTATCTATATATTTATAAAAAAAAACTGTTTTAATTTTTTTATTCATAACACTAAAGCTCGTCAATAGGACAGAAAAGTACTGCACTGTTTAGTATTTACCTACCCATATAAAAAAAACCATTAATAAAAAAAATGTATCCCATTTCGAATTTTGAATCTATGATATAAGTTTTGAATGTTTTGTTTTATTTCATTGACCAGCTGTCACAATGACAATCGGTACACATTCCGTACCGTCATACGGTCAATATACAGAGTTACATTTGCAACTCAATGGCCCCCTATGACCCCTATGCAAAAGTCAACAGCTTTCGAGTAATTTTTTTGTTTTTGTTTCTTTGAAGATATCGTGGTATACAACTTACTAAAAAAATTATGTTACGTTACAAAATAAAATAAAAAATTAATGTGTGGAATTGCTTTTTATTGTCATTATTTGCTTTATGAATACTTCAGTACATAATAACCAACTATATAAAATGAAAATAACCTGCAGTATTTTTTAAAGCAGAGGTACAAAACTTGTGTTTTGACTTAAATTATCGAATTTTGCAAAAAACCAATTAAATACTTTACTGGCTGAATATTTATGAAATATTAACAACTTTTTAGCTATCCAACGACATACAAGAACATATCAGAAGTTAGAAATTGGGTAAACCCAAATGCAATTTAGTGAAAATTAATACAAAATTATTTTAATTAAAAACGTACAATAATTCTTTAGGAAATTTAAAATAATTACACAGGTAAGTTAAGTAATTAATGCTAAGTTTTAAGGGTCATTTTGTATCTTCTGTTTCCTCATTCTCCAATCATTAAAGTGAAATGAAATAACTAAAAAATATTTCTGACCCATGCTCAGCCAAAAATTGAAATAAATATTATACTAACTACCCAGCCACGCATTGCTGTTGCTAAGCAATTTGCAAAAAAAAAATATTGTGACTAAAAGTTGAGATAAAATCTATCCTATCTCTCAAGTTGGACGAAACTGCACACTGTGCAAGTTTTCATTACAAAAAACGTGACACAATTTTTTTATATTTAAAGTTATAATAATATATACTGTAATATTGAATGCATCATACTAGTTCTTGTATGTATACTTAAACACTATTGAGTGGCAATTAATACAATGTGTCTATTCAAAATGTCAGTATTATATGCTTGGCGTGGTCAACTCACAGATTAGACTGTTAGATTACCTAGTGAACATAGAACATGCTTGGAGTGTCTCGGAAGATGCTTCTTCTGAAGCAGCATCGAAAAGCAACTCAGCTCCTTGGCAAATAAGAAGTCACAAAAGAAGTTATAGAAGTCACAAAAATACGGTAGAGGAAAATGGATAAACATGAGCGACAAAACAGAGGATGATCGACTTACTAAAACTGGATTTATGTGGATACAACTATGCCAAGCGGCAATACCAAATATTATTTGTAGTGTTAAAAAAAGGCGATAAACCTTTTTTTAACATCATCGTTATCGAAGAAGTTATGCGATGAACATTTTTTAGTTTCATAAGCTGGAAGTGTTTTTTTTCATTTGTGTTGTTTTAATTTTTGTAAACTAGTGTACAAAATGATTTTATTACTTTTATATCTAAATTTTTTATACGGGAATATATTATAGGTAGGTATAACGGGAAAAAAAAATGTTTGAGAGGAGTGTAACTGAGTGTGTTACAATACAATCGGTACGAAAAGAAGAACAATCTAATACGAGAAGTATTATTATCATTAATCTTGCGTCGTAAAAACGCCACTAAAATCCAAGGGCACTAAGGAACTTCGTAATCCAGGAGCTTAAGATTAAAGGTGCCCAATACAGCAGCTTTTGCGTTAAGAAAATTAGATTAAAATATTCATACAATCAAGGAAGGAAGATGATCACTTAAATGTCCACCAAGTCAACATTACACTTAAGGTCACTCATTAAGCGGATAATTGCTCGAGCGTTCTTTGCAGCCACTTAGAAATAGCGTAAAACGGGCTTGCTCGAGTAGTCGCACGTATGCTCGAGCTGTCTCGGAAATTTGGGCTGGAGCTTGTAGCTCGCGCGTTGAGGAAGTGTGCAATTCATAGAATATAGACGATGATTTGTTACCTGTTTTAAAAGAATGCCAGTCCGCGTTTTTTTGAACATACGAGCATCGCATAGTTGCGAGGAGGATGTTCGAAGGCACACCGCATTCCGCTGGACTAGATTATAATAATCTATATACTTAATACCTGAAGAGAATTCTTTGTACGCATTTTTGAGAAAATTTCACGAACGCATGAACGTGGAATTTGAAATGCTTATAGTTTTTCTCAGGTGGGAATCGAACCCACGACCTATAAGCATAGCGGTCAGGGTCACTAACCACTAGACCAACAAGTCAGTCAGTTTGTATGTAGCAAAATGCAGAAAGCTAAAATTTTTAAACTATATATATTACAAATTGAAAAATTACTTGAAAACGGTCACATCAAGCTACACGCGTCTAGTATATAGGTTGAACTGTCATGGTACGTAAGTCTATACAATGACAGTTCAAGGAATACTGGCCAATGAAATGAATTATGGTCGAATTTCGACAACTATGCGACCTCTAGTAATAATAATAACTTTATTATTTTGTTCTCTCACACAGACTTAAACATAGGTAGTATATATATTATGATCCTTGCATGCGATTTTCAGCTCTATCTTAATGGGATAAGGTTAATATTTTATTCATGTTTTAAAAGTGCTCGAACCTTTTGCCTTTTAATATGAGTAGATATTTATTTTAAATTGTTAAAAATTATAAATTTCAATTTAGAATAGAGAACCATATATAATCATGTTGTTTTCATAGAAAACTGATTTTTATATTTCCTATTTTTTTTTTATATTGTTTTATACTACTTTGATGAAAAGAACAGTATTTAAATTTTCATCTTTAATACCTTCTTTTTCAGAAACCTGAAGTGTTATATATGTGTATAATATTTTTAAAACATTGTTAATGTGTGTTTTTTCCTTTTTTGCAGGCCCTGCAATACCGCGGTTTTATTACAGAAGGCGCCTCTATTTAAGAAGGTAGAACAATTTAGTCAAAATAAAACACGACATGGTGTCTACGGCTATTTGTACAAAATAATTATTTAATTATTACCTGAGTACCTTTTCTTGTATAAAATTAATTACGAATGTGAAATGTATGCAGTGTGAATCTAATATTTAAATGGTCTTTCCACATTTTTGTTACACTTTAAGTTGAATGTTTCAGTTTAGTAAACATGAAAACTTTTACTTTAAGCAACACTTAATCAACACATGCCTACAAACACATTCACACATAGGTTTAATATAAGTCTGCACAAACATATTACACACTATGGGTTGGTAATTTAAATTACAAACAACAATAGAAATATTTTTTTCAAGATTCAAGTTTCGATCTATATTTATCGTTCAATCAATCAACCATTATGACGTTTGATTGATTGAACAATTGAAATTCAATATTTAGGATCTTCAATCTGTCGGACTACACTTTATTTAATATTATATTTATTTTTACACCGAGATATGTAATTTAAAATTCAGTTTTACAGAGAGAAAGAGAGAGAGGTAGAGAGGCATGCGTGATAGTGTCATAATATTTATTAGTGTAAATGGCATGCCACGATGTACCTGAAGGCTCGGTACTTATCCGTAATGGTTTTAAGGCAATATTTTCATTTGATCTTTGTGCGAATTACCTTTATATAAACATAAAAAATAAAATATAAACGAAAGGAGTAGAATATTATTTTCTGATTTTAGCCTTTTTATAATCGGTGTCACATTCACATTGTAATAAAGTTTAAAATATAATAGAAATAAATAGACCGCGTAAGTAAATATACACCGAGATTACCTATTTTCCTAAAGATTTGTTAAGTTCATTTTTAATGTGTTGATCAGAGCTTCTTATTAGTTAAAGTTAAAATCGTACAAGTTGTTAATTTTTACAAAAAAATATTTATTTATATATAAAAATAATGATTTATGATGAGTAAACGCTGATTTGTAAACACATGTATTTTAGTGAAGATTTTTTAGCAAATGAAACGTCAATCCGTTGCTTAAATTTCTTTTCGAGATTTCCGACATACTCTTTGAGCTCATTATCCCTCGTCCAGATGATATATAGATGATGATTAATAATAATATTGTTATTAATTTTAATTATTTATATTTGTCTGAGAGAGATCCCTTTGCTATTTTGCTATTGTCTGGGTACATACAACATTTGAAACCGAAGTCGATTGGATCGCGCATAAACTATGCAAACTTATTAAAATTCCCAAAAATAGCGATTAAATTTATTTTACAACTGGAACTAGTGGAATGCACAAATAGTCATTTGAACATATTATTCTATTTATTGCCATGCCGAATCATGCTTAGCTATTAATTTATAACCGAAAAAATATGGAACATGCTTAACATTTCACGTACGTAAATGTAAATAAACAATATTATTGTAAAAACTGTGATAGAAATAAAATGGTTACCTGCATGTAAACGAACGAATGATAATAAGCGTTGTTGTCATGTGGTATATTATATGTACGTATGTGGAGAATGTTGTTATAATTTTGTATGGACATTGCAATTTCTAAATGTGATTTGTAAATAAAAACTATGTGAACAAAGTTCTTTATTTTTGCTACTCGTTTCAAACCTTTATATTCGATTGATAAACAATCATAGTGGCCAGTACTTTTTTTGGCCAGGACAAGTCAAGTTTAAAAATACGTAAATATGACTAATTTCCTGAGGCATTACTAAGGGCATTGTAAAATAGTAAATATATATATAGAAATACCGATCACTCAGCCTCGGTTTGTAAACCCTAAAGATAACAACAATCCAGAATAAACCTCAAAAAAATTCCATAAGCATCGAATAAAAACGAACTTTTTCAAGAAATATCTGTTTACTATGTATCAGTATAGTTTTCAACCTTAAACATCAATACCTAATCCGTATTTACAAGGTGTTTATTCAGCTCAAGTGCTGTCGATACGTTTCTGAAGACGTCTCTTATAGTTTCCCCCAGAAACACGAGTCGGGGTATTATTAAAACAAATTAAATTGTCTAACTTAATAGTCTGATACATATGAAAAGGCTTGGATAAATCATTGAACACGATATCAATCTCACTAGAAAACTTATACCGGCCGTATTACTTACACATTTAGTACGCATCGCATAAAATTCGAAGTTGAAAATCCTGCAAGGAGGTTCTTCGAGCCTCAAAAGAATTATTGGAAATATGTAGTAAAAGTAAATGAGATTTGCGTTCGCAGATGTAGTGAACAGCCACTTCCATCTGCTTGCATGGCTCATTGCATCTCCTAAACGAAATTCGTTTGTACAAGGGTGAATATGTCAAATAGGGGTACGAACTTTCTGTTACATATCTCAAATAAATACTTTTTAACGTTGTCGGACAGGAAAGCTGGTTCTTCAAGACTTGTAAACAGTGCGTCTTTTGATTCATTCAAGATTGGCGCCTGACCAGTTTATTACCCTGACCGCTAACGGACAGAAAATCGTTTCTGTCCGTTAGACATCCAAATCTCTCCGAACAGATATCGTCTCTGTTCGAGGAAATAAATATCTGCAAATATTACACAGATGGCATAGGTATTGGCAGTATCTACAGGCAGAGTGTTACTGGATCCAAAATGCTTAGAAAAAACTTCCGTTTGGAAACGGAAACAGTTTTATCATTAAATAATTGCTTCTTGTGCTTAAATAAAACCTTTTTATCGAACGAAAAATTTCAAGGAAAAGAAATTAGTGTCAGGAGGCTTAAAAATAAAAATCAATAACCGAACATAAACTTACGTTAGTATATTAAGTGTATATAACCTAAATACGTTGGGCGAAGTAACCCTATAATACTTGTGTTCGATCGTTATTTATTTTTAAATTAGATTTTGTTTGGGGGGCCCCAAACAAAATCTAATCTAATCTTCCATTCATGCCATTAGAGCGGATCCTCTCACGGTAAATTTGTCCACAAGTTTCTTTGATATTCAAATCATATACAGATTATGCGGTTACCGTAAATAAAGCAATATATGATGTGTGGATGTGGATGTGTATCTTGTTTGGTTGTATAGAGAAGTTTATCACATTTTTTTCTTATTTTTAACAGATATTAAAGAAAGAGGAGGTGTAAGGTCGGCGGCATTTTCCTAGTTGTATAATTTACGCAATTTTATTCATCTGTAAAAAATATCTATGTATTAAGTATGCTATACTCCGAAGGTAAGACATATTTGAATTGGGAAATTTAAAAATAATTATTAAAATCTGACTAATATTTCCAGAGATTAGCACGTTTCAACAATCAAACAAAAAAACTCTTCTGCTTTATTATAATAGTGTCTAGGTTGAAGGTTGTTTTACATACTTTTTTTAAGTTTAAATGTACCCACTATATTTAAAAGTATATGTAATAACTATGTTAACTTTGTGTGTATCTTTGTTTTAATGTGTTTGTAAGCTTATACTGTTAAATCAGTTCTTATTTTACTTACGTATACTATATAGGTATTTGTTTTGGATATATAGTTTCCAACAGTGAAGTAATTGAAAAAAGAAACATGCAGAAATGTGCGAAGAAGAACAACATACAAAATCGCCTTTTCATATTTATATATTTATTGCTATGTCACACAAATATAAAAACAAAACTGATGTTTATTTCAAAATTTATTACATGTTACGCCATCTATGCTGATTTATGCGCAACGCCTAATGGTAGTTTCTCAACGTGCGAAAGTGAGGGCGTTAACAAATAAGTTTTTTCGTAGTGTTTGTATACTCTTTTTGTTTGTTTAATGTTACTAGAGTTGTAGTTTCATCTGAAGTCTTTTTTATCTTTCAACTAGCTTTTGCCCGCGACTTCGTTCGCATGGGAATTCAAATTTATCCCACGGGAATCGATTTTACTGCTCAATTTTTTAAATTTTTCGTCTTGTCAGAACCTTTTACAAAACGTTTGAAAACATAAAAAGATGAATGAAATCGGTTAAGTCGTTCTCAAGTTATAGCGTGACCAATGGAAATAGGGATGCATTTTTATAAATAATATAGATTTGACTTTTTCATATATCATTTACTTATTTTCACGATATAAATAACATTAGACGTTGACTTTGATTACCATCGAACCTAGTTGCCTGTGTTTAAAATAAATTATTTCATAGTCTTCATGAAATTAAGTCTTTTATGAGAATTTGAAAAAAAAATATAACTTTATTACAGTAGGTACAATTTTCAAGTACAGCGCGCTAAAGCAGACTTTTCACTTAGTTATCTCACTTGGCTACAAATTAAACAACTTATGGGTTTTTATAATGCTTGCAAAGTTTATTGTGATTAAATAATCATTACTGAATACATTGTAATGAATCGGATTATATACATATTTCGGAGTCCATTGAAATAAGCCGCTGTCCGTTAAAGTGTTTTTTCTTTTCCGTGACCTGAAATAAAAAAGATTATAAACTCATTTTATTTAAATGTGGTTTATTTATGTGTTTGGTGATAAGTTTGAAAGGAAGGTAGTGTGAGTGTGTGAGTATGTAATAAAGTTACATTGCTAGTGTAATTAGGGACTTTTCTTGGTATTAAATTGTAATAATTTCAATCTGATAGCTCTTCTCAAAGAGCAATTTCTAGAATTGGCCCTACAAGTTGAAAACAATCTTGAACTTCTAAGTTAAGCTTCTATGCCGTATCTTCTGATAATCACATAGGCACGCGAAAATGACAACACTAGTGACAGCAGCACCAATAATATCCTCTACGTAACAATTCGTGACCCGTCTGCTCGTTTGCCCCCTATACCATATAAAAAAAGCGCGTGCATCAACTTTTTTGGTTGTTGGTATTTGCCATAACTTCATAAGTGCTAGCGATAACACCTTTGAATATTATCGCTCTCCAAATAAAAACATTTTAAGAACTGCCACACCAATACATAATATGTCAGACTCAGCACTTTACTCAGCAGAAAATCAAGAAAGAGTAGAAATTAATGTCACGAAAAGAACCATGCGAAGACTTGATTGTTGAGGTGGATTACCACCTACATATATTACTGTATGGGACGGATTAAATGATGACATGATCTTTTTCACTAGAATCTCGAGTAGTAAGATTAAAGGTACTCTCCTAACCTCTGCTAGTCTTATTTATGATAATAAGACTCACAATTCCTGGGATGTATGCGCTATCAACTATCTACATAATTTATCGTTCCTCTTTTTCGGATCTCTCAGTGTAAACCAAAGTGGTGGCTTTTGTGTGGTTTGAAATAAGTCAGATGTGAAAAGTTCTGACTATAACCTTACAGCTCTTATTTACAGAAAAGAAAAAAGTAAGTAAATAATAGTTTAATAATGAGTCGACAACTTTCTTACCTTACGTAGTTAATTTCATTGTTTGCCGCAGAGGCAGAGTTTAGGTTTTTTATAACATCTTTTGCCAGCTGCATTATAACCAGCTAAAAAAATAAAGAGCATTAAATAAGAAATACACATAGAAATGTTGTGCCTTACTGAACAGAAGAGAGAGATTCAACACGGTACTAGTATCCAGTGGGAGAACTGGTAGCTGGGTAATCACTTAAAAAAGTCGTGTCAAATTGTTGACCGCTGAAATCTCTTCAATCTGTTTGCCAAACCTTTCTATACTGGTATCAGTTGTTATGAGCGGTTAGGAGTAATTTCCCAACTTCAATTTATCGCTAGTTGTTCCCTCTCAAGACAACTAAGCGCAATGTACTGTTAGTATTGGTGGTACGTGAATTGGTCTTCCAGGAGTTATGCCTCTCAGTATTACTATTTCTATAATCCAGTAATAGATTATTATGAAATCAGTAGTATCGTCTTCATCAAGTATACTCTACTTGATGTAGAAATCTCGCTGCGGTTGTGATGCCACTTATTACAAATGAATAAGCTAGTAATATTAACAAATTTCATAAAAAAAATTGATGTACATACCTTTTGTGATACGGCTTAGTAATTCAGAGTAGGGAATTTGTTTGAAGTTTCCGAGTTTGGTCAGCTTCATAATTTTTTTTATTAATTGTGGCAATGTCAAACAAACTTTCCCACCAGAACCACTGGATCCATCCCCTTCAGATGATTCACCTGATCCTCCAATTGATCCACCTGATTCACTAGAATCTTTTCCGCCACCTGATCCGCCACCTCCCCCAGATCCGTTCCCTTCCGATGATTCACCTTCACCAGATTCTCCAGAGCCTTCGCTTTCTGATTCACTTGAGCCACCTGTTTCCTTAGATCCTCCTCCTGCTGATTCATCGGACCAGCCAGAGCCTTCACCTTCCAGAGATTCCAAAGGTTCACCACTTGAGGTACCCAACCCCTCAGATTCTCCTGATGTTTTACCTGATTCTCCAGAACCTTCTCCAGATGATCCACCAGGATTACCACCTGATTCACTTGATCCTCCCGATCCTTCTTCTTCAGATGATCCACCAGGCATACCACCTGATCCACCAGGTTTTCCACCTAATCCTCCAGGTTTACCCCATGATCCTCCTGACCCTTCTTCTTCACAAGATCCACCAGGCATACCACCTGATCCACCAGGCTTACCACCTGATCCACCGGGTTCACTCCCTGATCCTCCAGACCCTTCTTTTTCAGATGATCCACCAGCTTTACCACCTGTCCCACCACCTCCAACAGGGTGTCCACCAGGTTTTCCACCAGGTTTACCACCTGATCCACCTGGTTTACCACCTGATCCACCCGGCTTACCACCTGCTCCAGGTTTACCCCCTGATCTTCCAGACCCTTCTTCTTCAGATGATTCACCAGGCTTACCACCTGTCCCACCAGGTTTTCCACCACCTCCACCAGGGTGTCTACCAGGTTTTCCACCAGGTTTACCACCTGATCCACCGGGTTTACCACCTGATCCACCAGGTTTTCCGCCTGCTCCACCGGGGTGTCCACCAGGCTTTCCACCAGGCTTACCACCGGATGCACCGGGTTTACCACCTGATCCTCCTGGTTTACCCTCTGATCCTGGAGACCCTTCTTCTTCAGATGATCCACCAGGCTTACCACCTGGTCCACCGGGTTTACCACCTGATCCACCGGGTTTACCACTTGCTTCACCGGGGTGTCCTCCAGGCTTTCCACCAGGCTTACCAATTGATCCACCGGGTTTTCCACCTGATCCTCCAGGTTTACCCCCTGATCCTCCAGACTCTTCTTCTTCACAAGATTCACCAGGCTTACCACCTGATAATGGAGACCCTTCTTCTTCAGATAATTCACCAGGCTTACCAACCGATCCACCCGGCTTACCACCTGATCCACCGGATTTTCCACCTGCTCCACCAGGGTGTCCACCAGGCTTTCCACCAGGTTTACCACCTGATTCACCGGGTTTACCACCTGATCCTCCAGGTTTACCCCCTGATCCTCCGTCTGACCCTTCTTCTTCAGATGATCCAGCAGGCTTACCACCCGATCCACCGGGCTTACCACCTGATCCACCGGGTTTTCCACCTGCTCCACCGGGGTGTCCACCAGGCTGTCCACCAGGCTTACCACCGGGTTTACCACCTGATCCACCAGGTTTACCACCTGATCCTCCAGGTTTACCACCTGATTCACCGGGGTGTCCACCAGGCTTTCCACCAGGTTCACCACCTGATTCACCGGGTTTACCCGCTGATCCTCCAGACCCTTCTTCTTCAGTTGATCCACCAGGCTTACCACCTGATCCACCGGGTTTACCACCCGATCCACCGGGTTTTCCACCTGCTCCACCGGGGTGTCCACCAGGCTTTCCACCAGGTTTACCACCTGATTCACCGGGTTTACCCCCTGATCCTCCAGACCCTTCTTCTTCAGATGATCCACCAGGCTTACCACCTGATCCACCGGGTTTACCACCCGATCCACCGGGTTTTCCACCTGCTCCACCGGGGTGTCCACCAGGCTTTCCCCTAGGCTTACCACCTGATTCACCGGGTTTACCCCCTGATCCTCCAGACCCTTCTTCTTCAGATGATCCACCATTCTTACCACCTGATCCACCGGGTTTACCACCTGATCCTCCAGGTTTACCCCCTGATCCTCCAGACCCTTCTTCTTCAGATGATTCACCAGGCTTACCACCTGATCCACCGGGCTTACCACCCGATCCACCGGGTTTTCCACCTGCTCCACCGGGGTGTCCACCAGGCTTTCCCCCAGGCTTACCACCTGATCCACCGGGCTTACCACCCGATCCACCGGGGTGTCCACCAGGCTTTCCCCCAGGCTTACCACCTGATTCACCGGGTTTACCACCTGATCCTCCAGGTTTACCCCCTGATCCTCCAGACCCTTCTTCTTCAGATGATTCACCAGGCTTACCACCTGATCCACCGGGCTTACCACCCGATCCACCGGGTTTTCCACCTGCTCCACCGGGGTGTCCACCAGGCTTTCCCCCAGGCTTACCACCTGATCCACCGGGCTTACCACCCGATCCACCGGGGTGTCCACCAGGCTTTCCACCAGGTTCACCACCTGATTCACCGGGTTTACCCGCTGATCCTCCAGACCCTTCTTCTTCAGATGATGCACCAGGCTTACCACCTGATCCACCGGGCTTACCACCTGATCCACCGGGTTTTCCACCTGCTCCACCGGGGTGTCCACCAGGCTTTCCACCAGGTTTACCACCTGATCCACCGGGTTTACCCCCTGATCCTCCAGACCCTTCTTCTTCAGATGATCCACCAGGCTTACCACCTGATCCACCGGGCTTACCACCCGATCCACCGGGTTTTTCCACCTGCTCCACCGGGTTTTCCACCTGCTCCACCGGGGTGTCCACCAGGCTTTCCCCCAGGCTTACCACCTGATCCACCGGGCTTACCACCCGATCCACCGGGTTTTCCACCTGCTCCACCGGGGTGTCCACCAGGCTTTCCCCCAGGCTTACCACCTGATTCACCGGGTTTACCACCTGATCCTCCAGGTTTACCCCCTGATCCTCCAGACCCTTCTTCTTCAGATGATTCACCAGGCTTACCACCTGATCCTCCAGGTTTACCACCTGATCCACTGGGGTGTCCACTAGGCTTTCCACCAGGTTCACCACCTGATTCACCGGGTTTACCCCCTGATCCTCCAGACCCTTCTTCTTCAGATGATCCACCAGGCTTACCACCTGATCCACCGGGCTTGCCACCCGGTCCACCGGTTTTCCACCTGCTCCACCGGGGTGTCCACCAGGCTTTCCACCAGGCTTACCACCTGATTCACCGGGTTTACCACCTGATCCTCCAGGTTTACCCCCTGATCCTCCAGACCCTTCTTCTTCAGATGATTCACCAGGCTTACCACCTGATCCACCGGGTTTACCACCTGATCCACCAGGCTTACCACCTGATCCTCCAGGTTTACCACCTGATCCACCGGGGTGTCCACCAGGCTTTCCACCAGGTTCACCACCTGATTCACCGGGTTTACCCGCTGATCCTCCAGACCCTTCTTCTTCAGATGATCCACCAGGCTTACCACCTGATCCACCGGGCTTACCACCCGATCCACCGGGTTTTCCACCTGCTCCACCGGGGTGTTCACCAGGTTTTCCCCCAGGCTTACCACCTGATTCACCGGGTTTACCCCCTGATCCTCCAGACCCTTCTTCTTCAGATAATCCACCAGGCTTACCACCTGATCCACCGGGCTTACCACCCGATCCACCGGGTTTTCCACCTGCTCCACCGGGGTGTCCACCAGGCTTTCCCCCAGGCTTACCACCTGATTCACCGGGTTTACCACCTGATCCTCCAGGTTTACCCCCTGATCCTCCAGACCCTTCTTCTTCAGATGATCCACCAGGCTTGCCACCTGATCCACCGGGCTTACCACCCGATCCACCGGGTTTTCCACCTGCTCCACCGGGGTGTCCACCAGGCTTTCCCCCAGGCTTACCACCTGATTCACCGGGTTTACCCCCTGATCCTCCAGACCATTCTTCTTCAGATGATCCACCAGGCTTACCACCTGATCCACCGGGCTTACCACCCGATCCACCGGGTTTTCCACCTGCTCCACCGGGGTGTCCACCAGGCTTTCCACCAGGTTTACCACCTGATTCACCGGGTTTACCACCTGATCCTCCAGGTTTACCCCCTGATCCTCCAGACCCTTCTTCTTCAGATGATCCACCAGGCTTACCACCTGATCCACCGGGCTTACCACCCGATCCACCGGGTTTTCCACCTGCTCCACCGGGGTGTCCACCAGGTTTTCCCCCAGGCATACCACCTGATTCACCGGGTTTACCCCCTGATCCTCCAGACCCTTCTTCTTCAGATAATCCACCAGGCTTACCACCTGATCCACCGGGCTTACCACCCGATCCACCGGGTTTTCCACCTGATCCTCCAGGTTTACCCCCTGATCCTCCAGACCATTCTTCTTCAGATGATTCACCAGGCTTACCACCTGATCCTCCAGGTTTACCACCTGATCCACCGGGGTGTCCACCAGGCTTTCCACCAGGTTCACCACCTGATTCACCGGGTTTACCCCCTGATCCTCCAGACCCTTCTTCTTCAGATGATCCACCAGGCTTACCACCTGATCCACCGGGCTTGATACCCGGTCCACCGGGTTTTCCACCTGCTCCACCGGGGTGTCCACCAGGCTTTCCACCAGGCTTGCCACCTGATTCACCGGGTTTACCACCCGATCCACCGGGTTTTCCACCTGCTCCACCGGGGTGTCCACCAGGCTTTCCCCCAGGCTTACCACCTGATTCACCGGGTTTACCCCCTGATCCTCCAGACCATTCTTCTTCAGATGATTCACCAGGCTTACCACCTGATCCTCCAGGTTTACCACCTGATCCACTGGGGTGTCCACCAGGCTTTCCACCAGGTTCACCACCTGATTCACCGGGTTTACCCCCTGATCCTCCAGACCCTTCTTCTTCAGATGATCCACCAGGCTTACCACCTGATCCACCGGGCTTGCCACCCGGTCCACCGGGTTTTCCACCTGCTCCACCGGGGTGTCCACCAGGCTTTCCACCAGGCTTACCACCTGATTCACCGGGTTTACCACCTGATCCTCCAGGTTTACCCCCTGATCCTCCAGACCCTTCTTCTTCAGATGATTCACCAGGCTTACCACCTGATCCACCGGGCTTGCCACCCGGTCCACCGGGTTTTCCACCTGCTCCACCGGGGTGTCCACCAGGCTTTCCACCAGGCTTACCACCTGATTCACCGGGTTTACCACCTGATCCTCCAGGTTTACCCCCTGATCCTCCAGACCCTTCTTCTTCAGATGATCCACCAGGCTTAAAACCTGATCCACCGGGCTTGCCACCCGATCCACCGGGTTTTCCACCTGCTCCACCGGGGTGTCCACCAGGCTTTCCACCAGGCTTACCACCTGATTCACCGGGTTTACCACCTGATCCTCCAGGTTTACCCCCTGATCCTCCAGACCCTTCTTCTTCAGATGATTCACCAGGCTTACCACCTGATCCACCGGGTTTACCACCTGATCCACCGGGTTTTCCACCTGCTCCACCGGGGTGTCCACCAGGCTTTCCACCGGGTTTACCACCTGATTCACCGGGTTTACCACCTGATCCTCCAGACCCTTCTTCTTCAGATGATCCACCAGGCTTACTACCTGATCCACCGGGTTTACCACCTGATCCACCGGGGTGTCCACCAGGCTTTCCACCAGGTTCACCACCTGATTCACCGGGTTTACCCCCTGATCCTCCAGACCCTTCTTCTTCAGATGATTCACCAGGCTTACCACCTGATCCTCCAGGTGTACCACCTGATCCACTGGGGTGTCCACCAGGCTTTCCACCAGGCTTACCACCTGATTCACCGGGTTTACTCCCTGATCCTCCAGACCCTTCTTCTTCAGATGATCCACCAGGCTTACCACCTGATCCACCGGGCTTACCACCCAATCCACCGGGTTTTCCACCTGCTCCACCGGGGTGTCCACCAGGCTTACCACCTGATTCACCGGGTTTACCATCTGATCCACCGGGCTTACCACCCGATCCACCGGGTTTTCCACCTGCTCCACCGGGGTGTCCACCAGGCTTTCCACCAGGTTTACCCCCTGATCCTCCAGACCCTTCTTCTTCAGATGATTCACCAGGCTTATCACCTGATCCACCGGGTTTACCACCTGATCCACCGGGTTTTCCACCTGCTTCACCGGGGTGTCCACCAGGCTTTCCACCAGGTTTACCACCTGATTCACCGGGTTTACCACCTGATCCTCCAGGTTTACCCCCTGATCCTCCGTCTGACCCTTCTTCTTCAGATGATCCAGCAGGCTTACCACCCGATCCACCGGGCTTACCACCTGATCCACCGGGTTTTCCACCTGCTCCACCGGGGTGTCCACCAGGCTTTCCACCAGGTTCACCACCTGATTCACCGGGTTTACCCCCTGATCCTCCAGACCCCTCTTCTTCAGATGATCCACCAGGCTTACCACCTGATCCACCGGGCTTACCACCCGATCCACCGGGTTTTCCACCTGCTCCACCGGGGTGTCCACCAGGCTTTCCACCAGGCTTACCACCTGATCCACCGGGTTTACTACCTGATCCACCAGGTTTACCACCTGATCCACCGGGTTGACCCCCTGATCCTCCAGATCCTTCTTCTTCAGATGATCCACCAGGCTTACCACCTGATCCACCGGGTATTGCACCTGATCCACCGGGTTTACCCCCTGATCCACCAGACCCATTTTCTTCAGATGATCCACCAGGCTTACTACCTGGTCCACCGGGTTTTCCACCTGAACCACCGGGATGACTACCAGGCTTTCCACCTGATCCATTAGGTTTACCCCCTGATCCTCCGGACCCTTCTTCAGATGATCCTCCAGGCTTACCGCCTAATCCACCAGGTTCACCACCAGATCCACCAGGCTTACCACCTGATTCACTTGGTCTGCCGTACCCTGCACCCATACTTTGGCTGTAGGCTGACGACGCTGAAAGCCATTATTTCCGTTTACTACATACATATTGTTAATATTACCGCATGGAAGAGTATCTTATAAGTATAGTCTTTACATATGAAATTGGCATGCATTTGTCGAACTGGGCACTTCGATCTCTTGGCGCCTGGTTAGGAATTTAAAATTCAAATTAATATTAAATTTAGGTTTGTGTATTTATGTTTCGAATTAGTGGTTCGTTTGTTTTTGGGCCAATAGATTTTTCTTTTACATCTTTCTTTTTTCCATTCTTTCTTTCTTAAAATATTGCATTATTTACGAATAGATATATAATATATAAACGAAGTTCCGCCGTGGCACTAGCGCTGCCGAAACAGCTCGAAGGATGTGTATGGGGAAGCTACCGTAGAAGAAAACGCGGTACGTTTTTGGTTCCAACTTTTTTGTTCTGGAAATTTTAACATACAGAACAAACCTCGTGGACGGCCGGAGACCCTAGTTGATAATGAAGAATTAAAAGGAATCTTAGAATCGGATCCGTTACAAACCACATCAAAATTAGCGGCAGGGTTCAGTTTAAGTGTTAAAACAATTTTAATTCACTTTAATAAAATTGGAAAAGTGAAAAAGGTAGAAAAATGGGTACCTCATGAATTGGGTGAAGCACACCAATAAACGCGCGTTACATTACTCAACCTTCACAATAACATGGGGATTTTGAAACGTGTTGTTACTTGTGATGAAAAATGGATCCTGTACCATAATCAAAAATAATCACAACAATTGTGAAACCCAGGAGAACCGGCAAAAATCTTGCCCCAGGCGAAAGTTGACTCTTAAAAAGGGACTGGTGAGTGTCTGGTGGACAAGTGCTAGAGTTGTTCACTAGAGCTTTCTAGAAACTGGCCAGGAAATTACGGCAGAAATGTTTTGTCAACAATTCCAAACAATTATGGAAAAGCTAGCCGTTAAACAACCGAGACTAGTCAATTGCTCTAGCCCATTGCTGTTTCAGGACAACGGTAGACCACACACTGCACAACAGACGGTCGCAAAGTTAGAGGAGCCCACCATACTCTTCGGACCTTGTTTCAACAGACTACCATTTGTTACACTATGTTTTTAGCAAAGTAATTAATTAACTTCCCATATAAGTGCATAGATAACAATGGAACATACTTTGATTAATTGAATATACAGCTTCATAAAAAAATCGTTTTACTTTTTCCTTACAAAACGCCAATTTCATATGTGAATACCTAATAGGTATTTACATATACTACATTTTGACTGGCCCGTTGGCCTAGTAGTTAGTGACCCTGACTGCTATGCCATAGGTCGTGGGTTCGATTCCCACAAGAGTCTGGGGGTTCTTTGTGTCCGTTGTTTGTATGTTTGTAAATTCCCCTGCAACACAGGAGTAATTCCTTAACCGGGAGTTGCTTAAAAAATTTAAAAAAAAAGACCAATCACAAAAAAATTTAAAATGTGTTGACAGGTAGACAGCTATCTTAAACAGATTTTTTCAATGTTGGTACTTCTAAAATAAAGTTGTCCATTCTAATGCTCGTTTGTAGTTGGGCAAACGTAATGGACTGTTTACATGCAGTAATTTACTTTATGAACCAAAAAACATTTTTTTTACAACTTAAATAAAAATAAGAAAATATATGTAAATTTAACATTAGTAGAGCATGTGTAGAGTATATTTAGGGAAAAAATTGTGGATAAAATTTTAGAAAAGGATGGAATGCAAGATAAGTCAGTGGATGAATGTTGAAATGAAATGCAAATTATATAAGAGTGATAGCGCGGAAAGTATTAGGAGAACCGAAAGGGAAAGGCACTATTAATAGAGATACTTGGTGTTGGAGTGAAGAGGTACGAAAGCTCTGAAAGACAAGAAGGATGCATTTAAAGCATGGAAAAATTAAAATGGGCACTCCCATGGCATTCTTTTATATCACCGATACGATTAGCTTAAATAGATTAACTAACCACCGGCGGTTTATTAATCTGTACAGAATGATAGCTAGCGTTATCCATAGCAATTAGTGAAACACTCTGTCAGTCAGCAGACAACAATTTGGAATGAAACCATTTTCTTCACCAGCATTTAAAATGATCATCCTCGCTCTAAGTAAAATACTTTTAGATGTACCTGCTTTATTATTATTTAATGTACCTAGTGCTATCTCGACCATTTCTGGTCTTTTGTAGCGCACTCTTGCTTTAAAGTTCACTGCTCAGAATTTTGACTTCGAGAAACCTTCAGATCTTATCAGCAGTGATTGTTTGTATTTTCTGCGGTTGCATGATATTCAATTCTAGGTTAATACTTCAGTGCCGCATTAGCGGGATGCCACAAAAGCATAGAATATGCATTGCAGTTTCTTCTGCCTCTCGACAGAATCTGCAGATTGTGTTCTCGCCCAACTTTAGGTTGAACATATGTTTGTTCAGTTTGCAAGGTTCAGTGAGGATTCTAGTTACTGCACAGGTTTTGTATCTTTTGAGCTCCAGAAGTTCTTTTGAAACTTTGTTATCATAGCCCTTTATTAGGGCTTTCGAGCGTCTTAGACCAGTCGTGGTCTTCCATGTCTTAATTGCCATTGATGTATATTGGGCGTTTATGATTGAAAAAGCTCGCTGTATAGTGATGCCCCAGAATAGTTCTGGTCCATGCTATTGGCTGTCTGCACCAGCTCTGGCGAGTTCATTGGCTTTTTCATTGCCATTGACACCTGAACTGCCTGGTACCCCTCTTAATGTAATTTTGTTTGATTGCCCCAGTCTGTTCAGGTTTTTCTTTTAATTTTGTATTAACTTTGAGCTAGTCTCAAAATTGTAGAGTGATGTAGATGTGTTGATGTCATACTTTTCTTTCAAGGTTGATTTCCACGCATCTATTTAATGCGGAGAGCTCGATTTGAAAGAGGGAGGCCTCTGTTCCTAGATTGGTTCTTCACCTGAATTTTGGCCTCTCTCCGTAATTTCCACAATCTACATGAAGGCCTTTTTTCGACCCATAGGTGTACCACTCGTGACTACCATTTTTTGTTGGATTAGAGGCCTTCCAGCTATGTATCCCTCTGTCATACGTCTACTGTGTACCTTCTCACGATGTCGATCTCTGTTTGCATGTCATGCGCTGGCATGTTTAGAAATCTTATTTGGAAAAGTGACTCTTTTAGTGAGTTTATTTATTTAATACTTTATGCACAATATACTTAATGCCATAATGCATATTTATATATATATATATATATATATATATATATATATATATATATCTCTTCCAGGAGTTCTTTGATCCAGCGGTACATATAATCAGTTTTAAGTTGATCCGTCCGAATTAGTTGATCCGGACCCGATTTTTGATCGAATGCCATGTACGTATCTCATTTTGTGGCTCTGTTTCGGATCAACAAATGCTTTTCAATGTTTTCAACGGGCCAATCACGAAGCTGCTTGTCTGCTGATTGGTCTTATTGTGTCGATCGCTTTACGAACACATTGACCTTAACCTCATAAGTCATGACGTACCTACATACCTATTTGACAACGTAAGCGTAGTGACATCAGGTAGTAAGCTGCCTCGTTGGTCTAGTGGAGGTTTCATCCACGGGTCGAGCCAGTAAATAGTACAACATAAACGTAATTAAAAATTGTAAATTAAAATTTAAAGTACCCTTAACTCAAAAATCCCTTTAACGATTAGAAAAGAGCCGATGATCTTCAAAAGGCTGAACAGATTTTCTTCAATTATAGCTAAGAACCCTCTCGATCAAGTCACCTTTCAAATAAAAAAAACTAAATGAAAATCAGTTTATTCGTTTAGGAGCTATGATGCCATAGATAGACACACAGATACACACGTTAAACTTATAACACCTCTTCTTTTCGTGTCGACCGTTAAAAATGACATGAAATCGCGGTCTAAGAACCGGATGAACGTATCTACTAAAAAGTCAAAAATTGTTTTTTTTTCTTAATACGGGTCACATTTTGCTCTCCTGTAAAATTAAGAAAATGTAGATACGTTCACCTGGTTCTTATACCGCGAAATGGTCTCGCTGAATTGAAAAGTAGACCGTCATTTCAGTCACCTTAGTCTAAGTGCATTGGTAGGTACTTTCGGTAAGTAACTACACAGACATTCAATGTACGATGACCTGACCGCCTGGTGCACAGCTAGACTGGAGCTAGGCTACCCGCGAAGGCGCTGCTACCTGCCACCGCGCAGTTCTAACGAGCGAATTAAATACAAAAATTATCTAAGTTAAATATGTGGATTAATATTTTTCATCCGTAATCTATAGGTATATCTACTTAGCTAACTAACATCTAAATCCTTCGTTGATCGGCTTTTCGCAAACTACGTTGCTTATGTCAATGTTATGATTAATGAAATAATTTAAATTCAACAATTGGCTTAAATATTTTGAACACAAACATATATACATACAACGAATCAACAACTATCGTAAGATGAACTGTCCTCAGGATAGTTCATCTAGTTTCATTCCAAATTGTTGTCTGCTGATTAACACCACGTATAATATTACAAAATGGGTGACAGAGAGCTTCACTAATTGGTATAAATAACGCTAGCTATCATTCTGTACAGATTAACAAACCGTGGGTGGTTTGTTAATCTATTTAAGCTAATCGTATCGGTGATATAAAAGAATGCCTCCGCGAAAATTATGTTCGCTACGATGATCATTGACGTAAATCTCAATTACTTGAAGCAGTGAAACAAAACAAGCACGCGCCCATGTATCATATACATTAAGTATTGAAATCGCACTGTCATGGTGTTTTAAGGCTGCCATCTTCTTATCATTGCTGGGCTGTTGGTCTAGTGGTTAGTGACCCTGAGTACTGAGCCAGAAGTCGTGGGTTCGATTCCCACCCAAGACAAACAAGTGTGTGATGAGCATGATCATTTGTTTTGTGTCTGGGTGTAATTTATCTATATTATATATGTATTTAGAAATATATAAGTATGTTTATCAGCAGTCCGGTTACCATAGTACAGGCTCTTATAGTTTGGAATCAGACGGCCGTGTGTGGGATGTGTGAAGTTTGAAGTTATTATTGCACATTAAATCCGATGGAGATGATTTTTGGCATAATGAAGCAAAAAGTTTCTAAGAAAAATGTAAATAGGCCTGCAAGTGATATTAAGTCATTAACGAAAGAAGTTTTCTCACAAATTGGTGCAGAGGAATGGCAAGAATATTGCCAACGTGTGAAGAAAATGGAAAAAAAAATCATAGAGCAAGGTAGAATAATTGAAAGGCTGAAAGAGAGATTTATTATAAACACTTTTTATCTTCATTATTTGATGAAGATCAAAAAATGCAAGTGGAGTATTTAGAGTCATTTTTTAGTTCTGAATGAAGCTTAAAGTTTTTTAATAATTTAAACCCGAGTTTATTGCCTGCCGCCCGCGGCTTCGCCAGCGTTCTCTAAGAGATTCCTTGAAATTTTGGGATAAAATGTAGCCTATATCCTCCTTTGTGTACCACAACAAACTATGATGTACATTCCCAATTTCATCAAAATCTGCACAGTAGTTTAGCCGTGAAAGGTAACAGAGTTACTAGAGGTATTTATAATATTAATAAATCTATACATATAATAAAACCGTTGCTCCAGCATGTCTATGCCAGAATTAGTTGTGCTACATATACCCAATGCAATTTGCCTGGTAAGTATTGCACACTACGAGTTTTGATTTTCCTATTTGCCATGAGATTCTCGTAGACCTTAAATCTGTTTTTCCCAAAGATAGAAAATAAAATTAAACAATTTGGTCAGATATACAGAGTGTCATAGGAAGGTAAGGTAAAATTTTAGGAGCGTTATGTGTAACCGACAAATAGTTGATTAAGCTTAAAAAAATAGGTTTAAAAAAATGCTTTTCCTAGTGTACGTGCACATTTGCAATATTAGCTTTACCGGTCAATATTCAAGTTAAATTTTTCAGTTTCAAAATAAGATTTCAGTATTAAAAAATGAGATTTTTCATAAAATTGTTAGCGCTTTACGTTATTCCAGGGGTTCTATACGCCCCTTAAATATGACCACACCATTCTGTAACAGCCTGTATAATGAAAATTAGTCAATTGAACTACATAAGCGGGGCCACTTAGTTCTGTTGGTTGTCCTGTCAAAATTGCAATGAACGTGTTTTGATTTCAACAAAAAGTTACTTCTAGTTTTGTCTCAATTTTTTCATTTTTCGGTCACAATTGATAATGCATTGCATTTTAATAAATAAGTTTGGATGTATAAAAATCTACTTTACTATCACTTACATGCGCTAGCTATACTTCCTCCCGCAGATGATGCTACAACAAAATAAGAATTTATTATTTATATTGTTATTTATTATTTACAATGTTATTTATATTCTGGCCAAAATAAGAAATATGCATCTCAGAAAATAAAAAAAATAACTTCTATTGGGCTTAAGAACCAAGTAAGATTTTGTTGTTGAAAAGATAATAGTATAAAGATTAACGGGTATGCAACTATTTATTACATTTTTATGGACTATTTGCTCTTATATTAAAACATTGAATACAGTGCAACTTTGCTTTGCAAAATTTTAGATAGATTCTCAGTAATAAAATAGTTCACTCACAACGCACAGCGTGTTCTTACCATCATTATAAATATCGTTATACCTACCACTATCAAATGTTACTTTAGTGGTAACATACTTCTGGGAACTTTCAAATTTATATCAACAAAGCAAACCATACAGAATTCTTACCACTTTCTGCTAGAGAACTAGCTCCTGATTCGGCACCTCCATGTCCAAATCCTGTTAATAATTAATTAGATATTGAAAAAATATGTCGTGTGCTCCACCTACCAAAACGTAGAGGTACCTGACATGTTTAAGGAAAATGTCTTGAATATGTATTGAATTTCATTGCCGTATTCCTGCCTTCGTCCGCTTCATTTGAGGTTCCTAAATTATGTCTAAATTATACTGAAAGACCACAACTCTTGCTCTGCATCTAAACTTAGTCAACTTAGTGCTTAATCTTAGCTATATATTATTTTTAAAATTATTTATTATATGCCGAAACAACGACGCTCACTTCTCAACTTTTCAGACCACTTTTTAAGATATGTGTTATATGAGCAAGAAATTAAGATCTAAATGCACCCAACTGTATTTATTTATCAAGTCCTATGTTTATGTCTCACATGTGATATTGAGGATTTAAGCGAATTAGTATAGAATCTAGCTGTAATCCGTTCTACTTCTTACCACTTTCAGCTTGAGACATGGCTTCAGATTGTGATCCACCTCCCGCTCCATCTAAATAACAAAAATGGCATTAATATGACGTTAATTACAATAATAACTAAATAAAGAACAAATCCTTAATTATATTTCTTACAACTTTGAGCTTGAGACATAGCTCCAGATCGCGATCCGCCGCCAGAACCATCTAAACATAAAACCACAATATTAATAATGGCGTTCAACAAATTGATAAATATATAATTTTGTCAGAATACACACAAAAACACACACACATTGCAAAATTGTTGGCGAGTCAATTTATAGTGACGCATTTAGTAAATTCTATGATTAATGTCTCATGCAGATGATGGCTGTCACAGACGTGAGCCTCGGGCTGAAAGTAAAGATCAATACTAATGACGTTGCAGAAGTAATTAAGAACATGGTTGGAGGTAAGTCCCCAGATCATTACCACCTCAGTACTAGTACCCAGTACTAGTTATGTTTTTTAATCTATGCATAGGTCTCTCTTATCTTTTTAACGTGGTTTATCGTGGGAGAGCCATGCTTCGGCACGTATGGGACGGCTCGACTCCGCTCGATACCACGGCCTCACAGAAAACAGGCAGTGAAGCAATGCTTGCATTGCTTTTTGCCGCGTGAGTGAAGTTAAAGGAGGCCCTAACCCTTCCCTCTCCCATATTCCCGTCTTTCCCCTCTCCCCTCTTCCCACTCTTCCCCTCCTCTTCTCCTACTCCCACCTTAAAGGGCAGCAACGCACTTCTTGAATTACAGGTGCCCATGGGCGGCGGTAGTCATTTACCATCAGGTGACCTGTCTGCTCGTTTGCCCCCTTACACCATAAAAAAAAAACTGCCTAGTTCACTGTTATAAAAAATAGGACTGGTGGTGCTGCAGTTTCCGCCAACTATAGACCTATATTCCTCACAACGTTAGTGGCCAAGATGCTGGACAATTGGATGGACAAATACATAGCTGTAAGGATTAGTCTGCGCGACGCACAGTTTGGATGAGGCTTGGTCTATCGACAGTAAGTGCCATTATGTATCCAAAGCAGACTGCCTGTGAGAAAAACACCAGTAAACGTTTGCTTTTGAGACCTATCCAGGGCGTTCGACCTATCTTATAATCTTCTGTGGGAAAAGCTTAAAAATGAAAGCGATGTAGAAACTGGAATCATCACTGTCTGGTATTAAAAACAAATTATTGTAAAATGGGCAGGAAGTCTGTCCGAAGACTATAAATTTAAATGTGAGGTGAGGGAGGGGGGAATTACCTTTCCTCACCTTTATAATTTGTATTTAAATAAGCTGATTGTTAGACTCAAGCATCGGCTGCCATATTGATGGCGTTGCCAGGAACAACATCAGCTATACTGACGACGTAGTGTTTGTCAGTGCATTGAGACAACGGCTGAAGTTATGTGAGGATTATCCGGTGGCTCATGCGCTTAGTATTAATGTTAGTAAGAGTTAATGAGTATTTTTAAAGTCGGCGCCACAGGCTACATAAAAATGCCGCACATTCCGTTGGCAAATACACCCTTAATGAGGGTTACAAAATTTAAGTACTTGGGCCACTGGGTCATAGAGAATCTAAGTGAAGACTTAGACATAGAAAGGGAGCACAGGGCGCTCTCTGTCCGATATACTATTACTTACTATTATTATAATATTACTTTTTTCTCTTTTTTTATTTAGGTGCGTATGTCTCAAAGGATACGTGAGCCCCAGCATTACCTAAAACTAGTACATGCTTATCTAAATGTTAATTACATGTTAATATATAGAGGTGGAAAATCACTGGTAGAGAGGAATCATATTTTTGACTAAAAAAATTGCCACTTCGGAAGTCGGTTCTGCTAATGTGATTAAAAAAATACCTAGATCATGTCTGTTATTATTGAATTTCTGCACTAATGATTCACCGTCTGATATTTAGCACATTCCATAAGGGTATGCTGAACATCATCCTTCCTGGCACACACTCCACATCATGAGAAAAGCAAATTTTTGTGATGTATAAAGACCAGAACGTAATCTCACCATTGCAACTACATGTGCTCTGCTTAATTCATACTCTGTGCTTCTTTTAATACAATATTCTTTAAATTTACTGAAACAGTAAATTTAGTAGAAACAGGAAAAAATCCGAACCGTTCGTTGCTGCTAATTTAGTTAATCTGTCAGCGTCACAGACCGCTTTTAACCCTATGTGGCGTGGAACCCATTGTAGCCTCAGATTTATATTATATATGCCACCTATCGTCTCTTATATGTTCTATTCGTATATTATAATACTACTTACAACTCTGGGCTTGAGACATTGCTTGAGACATTGCTCCATTGCCTCCTCCAACTAAATAAAAAAAATATGTTTAGTACTTCCTCAATAGTTATTAACAAGTAAATAATTCAATATTATTCTTACAACTCTCTGCTTGTGACATAGCTCCAGCTTGTGAGCCACCACCCGCACCATCTAAATTATTTATCACATGATTAATAAAATAACTTAACGAGTCACAAAATAGGTGTTGACAGACAACACTGTTTTGTGAGTCCAAGAGAATCCGAGGTAAGTCAGTCTATGCTTTGTATGTTTAATACTTTTGCACATAAATGTGCTTAAATTTAAACTAATTAAGGTACTAACAAGCTTGGAACGTTTTCGCATTTCGATTTTTTCAAATTGGTGATGTTATAATATTTTTATCACTTTCACTTAAGGAAATGAGAATGAATGAAAAGAATGTTCTTATTATCGCTGTCGATAATAAGAACATTTTTTCTTATTGGTGATGACTATCAAGTGAGAGTTAACCATCTATTAACTAAGCCACTCTTATGTACCAACACAAAAAGTAAAGTTTTTTAGTATATAATTTATTCGGCTTGCTGAAAACGACAGACATGGATTTTCATAATGAGTTTGCCGGCTGCCGCTGGCGTGTATTTAACATCTAGGTATAGCAATTTCAACTCATCTAAAAGGTTTGGAAGTCCTTGGACAGTTTATCCTCCGTATATCTAAATGAGATTGACAAAATTGTGGTAACTCCACAAAGCCACAAACCAAAAGTTGAAGTTGAAGGTTAGGAAGGAGGTTGTCAAAATAACGATCAAATTTCCAAGTTCTTTCGAGAAATAATATAATATGCAGTGATATGACATACACACACACATGATAGACATAGCCTGATATTGCGATTCTAAATGGTACATTTTATTGTTTTTCACCTGGCTTTCCACTAGGCATACCACCTGACGCTGACGACGCTGAAAGCCATAATTTGTGTTTACTACATACATACTGTTGATCTTCCCGGAAGAGAAACTTATAAGTATAGTCTTTACATATAGATCAGTGCTGATGGACGCCAAAAAATATAAAAGCAGGAAAAAAATTAACACCATGAGGCCTTCTGGAAGAGGAGCAGAATATTGTTCGAATGACGGAAAAATAATTCGAAGTCGACAAAATGGAGACGGGTGGGACGGGGTGAACTTTTAGGGGTTGAAAGCATCGAGATATTAATAATAACTCAGTGGTTGAAAGTGGTATTTCACGGGTTTTCGCGATTTGCAACGAAAGTTGACCTCCTATCAAAAAAAGTTGTTGATATAAAAAGATCTACAACTTTTGTGTCTAACAATTTTCCACATAAGCTAAAATTTACGGGAAAATCGGAAAAACCGATTTTCCATTTTTTTTTTTTTCTTTGTTCTTTCTTGTTCTTAACTCATATTTATTTAGTAAAATTATTGAAATTAACAGTTGAAACCTTTCGAGAATATTAATTTCATGTTACCTTAATAAGTACAAAATATATACAAGGACATAAATAAGGATTTGATTAGGATAGAAGGGCAAAATGAGGTTGACTTTTCACACACGAGTCGTGTTCGCGGAAGTGATAACACGTATCTGTGCTTAATGTACGGTCTAGTACAGGGCCCAATCGATTAGATTAAATACCTTATTAACTACGTCCGAGGATCCAATGTCGAGTGAGGATAACAGTGTGCCTGTTATTATAAACAACAATAGTGCGGTTGAGCAAAGCATTGTTCAAAACATTAATAGCCAACGTAACAACAATGATTTGAGTAGCGCATCTCAGATGGAAATATCGGAGTCGACATTGGACATGCAAAAAAGAGGACGTGAGTTAAATGAAGAAGAAGAATGGATTTAAGTTGGAAGAGGTGGAAAACGAATGAGGAATAGAATTATAAACACAGTCAATAGCGTAGATAAATTACCTAAACTATTTGCGTTGGCTAAATTTGTAATGGAAGATAATGTAACAGATGTATCAAGGGTTAAGTATATTAACCCGTACAAGGTGATATTGCAGTTTGATGATGACAAAAATGCGGAGCGTTAAATCCATCCAAGCAGCTACAGCAACTGGGTTGGAGATGCCAAAAACCCTTGGAAGTAAGTGCATCGTAGGGCATCATTAGAGATGTGGAGTTAGATCTGAGTGAGAAGGATATGTTGGAGATGGTTTCAAGCCCGTGCGAACTCTTAGCGGTAAAGCGCTTGAAGAGGCGGAACGCAGAAGGGACTGGGTGGATTGAGTGTGAGACAGTAAGATTGGCATTCAAAGGATCCACCTTACCCCCGAGGGTAAAAATTCATGGCATGGCTGTTAAAGTAGACCCATATGTATTCCCAGTCACTCAATGCTCGAGATGCTAGAGGTTCGGATATCGAATACGTTCGTATCCTGGAAAGAAGGAGGTATGCCCGAAGTATACGAAGAATCATACAAATTGCCAAGTTACATCATTTCTCTGTGTGAACTGTCATGGTAAACATCATGCATTAGATAGAATATGCTCAACATATCGAAGAGAAAAGGCTATTAGAGACATTAAGGCTCATTATAACTACGCTTACAAGAAAGCGGCTGTTATGTATGTACCTTCAGCTACCATTTGTGAGAAATACAATGTACTTAGCCCAAATTATATTAACCCTACACCTCTGGAGCCGGCTTACCAGACCGCTCGGTCCGAATGCACAAATGTGACGTCATACGCTGCAGCGCTGAAGAAGACATCTGCAACAAGCAATCAAGAAGCCGGAACATCCTCCAAGCGTAATACTACGGAGGTCATCACATCGACTGACGTTGTGCCTCGCCGTGCTAAAGGCAATGAAATGAAAAAACAAATAAAAATTTAAAAAAACATGTTCCTATAGCTGATGAAATGGACTTTTCAAATTGTCATTACCTGAAAATACAGCAGCACCATCAGAAGGTCAAGATAAGACGAGAAAATAGAAGAAGCGTCTTGGCGGGTTAACATTTTCTTTATTAGTAGATAAATTTAAAGCCATTGTTTTTTTCTGACGAGTATGAGAATATTGTGGCTAAGATTAAATACGGGTTATCTTTACTTATGGAGTGGGTGAGTACAAACTTAGTTCAGTATCTCTGCGATCTACCCTTCAAAATTAATTTCAATTCATAATCATAAACAGGGAATTTCAGCCCAAGATTGCCCTATACACGGCGATTGCAAGGCCAATCGTAACGTACGGAACTGCCATATGGTGCCGTAAAGTAAGTCAAACGACTACCTCAAACAAATTAGACAGCCTATAACGTACGGCTTGTTTAATAGCGCGCGGGACGCTCTAAACGCACTACTGAGCCTGACTCCGGTCAGCATCTATGTACAAAAAGAAGCTACTAAAAGTATATATAGGACATGCATACAAACGAAACTAAAGTGGCAATCACGAACACTAAACCAACGATAATTTTAATTGTAGCTTAATTTTAAGTGATTGATTAAATAATTTTATTTTACGCCTACTCAGGCATGTTACGGTTGTAAGATAAGATAAGATAACTTTATTTGTCTAAATATGTGTACAGACGGTGTTACAGTATGTATAAGATTTGTTTCAACATGCTTGGTCCATTAATTTTAGACATACAAATATAATTGTTTAACATCGATATCCGTAAAATTACAGTATATTACAATAAAATATTGATAATTGCAACAACAAAATTACAACCAAAATGGTTGTAAACCACGCTAAACATATATTAGAAAAAAAAGGTAAATTGGAAGTAGATCATATAAAACATTATTTAATAATAATCAATTAATTTAATAATCATAATAATAGTAATAATGTAGGGAGGTACATGTATCATAAGAAAATGACAATAAAGTTAACAAAATAAGTCTGTCATTGAGATATGCATTTATAGTGTAGTAGCATTTGCTTAACAATAAATTCGACAAATTATTTTTAAACATATTTGAATTCAAGTCTTTGTATGAGTTCGGAACCTTATTATAAATGTTTGGAGCCATACATAAGATGCTTTTCGTCAGTAGAGCAGTACTTGCAGGATACATACATGGCCTCTTATTATCACGTCTATTGCGTACTGTAACATCAGGTAGACGAGGAAACAGCTGAGGATTGGTTTTAAGAAAAAGGGCTGTTTCAAGTATGTATAGTGAAGGAAGAGTTAATATTTTATATTCCTTGAAATATGGCATACAACTATTGGTTCTTCGTAATCCAAACATTGCCCTTATGCAACGTTTTTGCTGTTTGAATGCAAGGTATCTATATATATATATATGTATATACGAAACTACTTCATTCATTTCTACACAACCCAAACGTAGACTGGTAGAGAATGCTGTTGCTATTAAGTCAGCCTCTGTACATATTGTGCATAAAGTATTAAATAAATAAACTCATTAAAAGACTCAGTTTTCCAAATAAGATTTCTAAACATGCCAGTGTATGATATGCAAACAGAGATCGACATCGTGAGAAGGTACACAGTATACATACGACAGAGGGATACATAGCTGGAATTCCTCTAATCCAACAATAATGGTAGTCACGAGTGGTACACCAGCCTATGGTTCGAAAAAAGGCCTTATTGATTGTGGAAATTACGGAGAGAGGCCAAAATTCAGGTGAAGCGCCAATCTAAGAACAGAGGCCTCCGTCTTTCAAACCGAGCTCTCCGCATTAAATAGATGCGTGGAAATCAACCTTGAAAGAAAAGTAAGGCATCAACACATCTACATAATTTCAATCACTATATAATTTTGAGACAGAAAATTGCAAGGAAAACCTGAACACACTGGGGCAATCAACAAAATTAAATTAAGAGGTGTACCAGGTCATTCAGGTATCGATTGCAATGATAAAGCAGATGAAATCGCCAGAGCTGGTGCAGACAGCTGACAGCATGGACCAGAACCAATCTGCAGCATCACCATACAGCGAGCTTATTCAATCATAAACGCCGTATATACATCAATGGCAATTAAGAGATGAAAGACCACGACTGGTCTAAGACACTCGTAAGTCCCAATAAAGGGCTATCATAACAAAGTATCAAAAGAACTTCTGCAGCTCAAAAGATACAAAACCTGTGCAGTAACAAGAATCCTCACCGGACACTGCAAACTGAACAAACATATGTTCAACCTAAAGTTGGGCGAGAACACAATATGCAGATTCTGTCGAAAGGCAGAAGAAACTTCAACGCATATTCTATGCTTTTGTGGCCCGCTAATGCGGCACTGAAGTATTAACCTAGAGTTGCACAACCGCAGGAAATACAAACAATCACTGCTGATAAGATCTGGAGGTTTCTGGAAGTCTAGGTCTAGGTAGTATTTTACTTAGAGCGAGGATGATCATTTTAAATACTGGCGAAGAAAATGGTTTCATACCAAATTGTTGTCTGCTGATTAACACCACGTATAATTTTACAAAATGGGTGACAGAGAAATTCACTAATTGCTATGGATAACGCTAGCTATCATTCTGTACACATTAACAAACCGTGGGTGGTTTGTTAATCTATTTAAGCTAATCGTATCGGTGATATAAAAGAATGCCTCCGCGAAAATTATGTTTGCCACGATGATCATTGACGTAAATCTCAATTACTTGAAACAGTGAAACAAAACAAGCACGCGCCCATATATATGATATATATTAAGTATTGAAATCGCACTGTCATGGAGTTTTAAAGCTGTCATCTTCTTATCATTGCTGGCCTGTTGGTCTAGTAGTTAGTTACACTGACTGCTGAGCCAGAGAGTCAGGGTTCGATTCCCACCCAGGACACGTAATTGTGTGATGAGCATGATCATTTGTTTTGTGTCTGGGTGTAATTTATCTATAATATGTATGGATTTAGAAATATATAAGTAAATTTATCAACAGTCCGGTTACCACAGTACAGGCTCTTATAGTTTGGAATCAGACGGCCGTGTGTGGGATGTGTGAAGTGTGAGGTGCACATTAAATCTGATGGAGATGAGTTGGGGCATAATGAAGCAAAAAGTTTCTAAGAAAAATGTAAATAGGCCTGCACGTGATATTAAGTCATTAACGAAAGAAGTTTTCTCACAAATTGGTGCAGAGGAATGGCGAGAATATTGTTAACGGGTGAAGAAAATCGAAAAATACTTCATTGAGCAAGGTAGAATAATTGAAAGGCTGAAAGAGAAATTTATTATAAACACTTTTTTATCTTCATTATTTGATGAAGATAAAAATTGAACCATATAAGTGGGGCCACTTAGTTCTGTTCGTTGTCCTGTCAAAATTGCAAAATATGAATGTTATTTATTATTTACATTGTTATTTATATTCTGACCAAAATAAGAATTATGCATATCAGAAAATAAAATAAAAAAACTTTTAATGGGTTTAAGTACCAAGTTAAAACAAGTAAAATATTGTTGTTGAAAAGACAATAGTATAAAGATTAACGGGTATGTAACTATTTATTGCATTTTTATGGACTATTTGCTCTTATATTAAAACGTTAAATACGTTGAACTTTGCTTTGCGAAATTTTAGATAGATTCTCAGTGATAAAATAGTTCACTCACAACGCACAGCGTATTCTTCCGATCATTATAAATATCGTTATACATGCCACTATCAAATGTTACTTTAGTGGTGACATACTTTTGGGAACTTCCGAGTTTATATCAATAAAGCAAACTATACAAGATTCTTACCACTTTCTGCTAGAGAACTAGCTCCTGATTCGGCACCTCCGTATCCAAATCCTGGTAATAATTAATGAGATATTGAAAAAATATATCATGTGCTCCACCTACCAAAACGTAGGTACCTGACATGTTCAGGGAAAATGTCTTGAATATGTTGTGAATTTCACTATCTTTATTAATGTCCTCGTCCGCTTCATTTGAGGTCCCTAAATTATGTCTAAATTATACTGAAAGACCACAACTCTTTCAGTTTTCATCTCTATATTCACACTTTTTATTTTTTCTTTGATATTTTTTCTCACATCTAAACTTAGTGCTTAATCTTAGCTATATATTATTTTTAAAATTACTCATTATATGGCGAAACAACGACGCTCCCTTCTCAACTTTTCAGACCACTTTTTAAGATTTGTGTTATATGAGCAAGAAATTAAGTTGTAAATGCACCCAACTGTATTTATTTATCGAGTCATTCATATGTTTGTCTCACATGTGATATTGAGGATTTAAGCGAATTAGTATAGAATCTAGCTGTAATCCGTTCTACTTCTTACCACTTTCAGCTTGAGACATGGCTTTAGATAGTGATCCACCTCCCACTCCATCTAAATAACAAAAATGGCATTCTTATGACGTAAACTACAATAATAACTATATGAAGAACAAATACTTAATTATATTTCTTACAACTTTGGGCTTGAGACAAAGCTCCAGACAGTGAGCCAAGACCAGCACCATCTGAATGCAAAATTGTAGTATTAATATAGATATTTCATTCATAGTCAACCATAATACGTCTTACTGAATTATGCTCCTTACAACTTTGAGCTTGAGACATAGCTCCAGATCGCGATCCGCCGCCAGAACCATCTAAACATAAAACCACAATATTAATAATGGCGTTCAACAAATTGATAAATATATAATTTCGTCAGAATACACACAAAAACACACACACATTGCATAATTGTTGGCGATTCAATTTAAATTAACGCTTTTAGCTAATTCCATGATTAATGTCTCATGCAGATGGTGGCTGTCACAGACGTGAGCCTGGGGCTGGAAGTAAAGATCAATACTAATGAAGTTGCAGAAGTAATTAAGAACATGGTTGGAGGTAAGTCCCCAGATCATGACCACCTCAGTGTTGAGCACCTTAGATATGCGGGTTTACGCTTGCCTGGAGTACTAGTTATGTTTTTTATCTATGCATAGGTCTTTCTTATCTGCCTAGTTCACTTTTGAAAAGTATAGTTGTACCTGTTATGAAAAAATTCAGTGGTGGTGCTGCAGTTTCCACCAACTAAAGGCCTATATCCCTTGCAACGGTAGTGGCTAAGGTGCTGGACAATTTGATGGACAAATACATAGCTGTAAGGATTATTCTGCGCGACGAACAGTTTGATTTCAGGCTTGGTCTATCGACAGTAAGTACCATTATGTGTCCAAAGCAGACTGCCGGTGAGAAAAATACCAGTAAACGCTTGCTTTTGAGACCTATCCAGGGCGTTCGACCTGTCTTAAGATCTTCTGTGAGAAAAGCTTAAAAATGAAAGTGATGTAGAAACTTGAATCATCACTGTGTTAAGATTCTGGTATGAAAATCAAATTATTACCGTAAGATGGGCAGGAAGTTTGTCCGAAGATTATAAATTGAAATGTGGGGTGAGGCAGTGGGGAATTCCCTCACCTCACCTTTTTAATTGGTATGTATGAGCTGATTGTTGAAGTCAAGCATCAACTGCCATATTGATGGCGTTGCTGGGAACAACATCAGCTATGCTGACGACGTAGTTGTTGTCAGTGCGAAGTTGTGTAAGGATTATGCGGTGGCTCATGGGCTTAGGTCCAATGTTAGTAAGAGTGAGTGAGTAGTTTTAAAGTCGGGCCCCACAGACTACATAAACTTGTAACGCCCGTAATGCGCCCTTAATGAGGGTTACAAAATTTAAGTACTTGGGCCATTGGATCACCAAGAATCTAAGTGACGACTTAGACATAGAAAGGGAGCGCAGGGCGCTCTCTGTCCGAAATAATATGCTGGCCCACAGATTTGCTCGGTGTATTCACGAGGTCAGAATATTGTTAACCTCTTTCGAGCATTTTGTCAAAATTTCTACACTTGCAGTCTGTGGCATACAACGCTCTGCGTGTACGCTATACAGCATAACAATGCCTCAGGAATGCTTACGGGGCTGCTGCGGTTTTGTAGTGTATCAGGAATGTTTGGACGATTTTTATGCGATTTTCCGAAAGCGATTAACCTCTCTCCAACACAGAATATGTGCCAGCTCCCACAGAATGATGGGGACATTAAGTGACGGTGGGACTGTCAGATGCTCGGTCGATGGGTGAGAGTTTTATACAATAATGTGTTAATTGTAAATACAGTGTGTAACTTTTGTGTATATATGTTTAATAACAATCCTACTAATATTATAAACGTGAAAGTTTGTGAGGATGTAAAACTACAAAACCGATTGCTATGAAACTTGGTATGTATATAGCTGGACACCTGGAATAACACATAGGTTACTTTTATCGGTACTAACACGGATGGAACCGCGAGGCGTAGCTAGTAGTTCAATAAGTTCTGGTATAATGTAACCACTAACCCTAACTATTATTACTAAATCTTCATAGTAATAGTATGGTTAATAGTAATGCTTGTTTTTAAACTTTCGCGACTTAACTAACTTTTGTTCACGGGTGGACCAAGTTCCGAGTTACACATCTAATAATAATACTACTTTTTTCTCTTTATTTATTTAGGTGAATATGTCTCAAAGCATTTGTGAGCTCCAGCATTACCTAAAACTAATACATGCTTATCTAAATGTTAATTACATGTTAATATATATTATGGAGGTAGAAAATCATTGGTAGAGAAGAATCATATTTTTTACTACAAATTTTGCCACTTCGGAAGTCGGTTCTGCTATTGTGATTAAAAAAATACCTTGATCATGTCTGTTAATGTTGAATTTCTGCACTAATGATTATCTCACCCTCTGATGTTTAGCACATTCCACAAAAATATGTTGAACATCATCTATCCTGCCACACACGCCACATCATGAGAAAAGCAAATTTTTGTGATGTACAAAGACCAGAACGTAATCTCACGATTGCAACTATATGTACTCTACTTAATTCATAGTTGGAAAACCAAGGTATATAATATATATTGGAGGCTGACATTGAATTGTTTTTAACCTTATTCTTTGCTTCTTTCAATATAATATTCTTTAAATTTACTGAAACAGTAAATTTAGTAGAAACAGGAAAAAATCCAAACCGTTCGTTGCTGCTAATTTAGTTAATCTGTCAGCGTCTCTGTCCGCTTTTAACCCTATGTGGCGTGGAATCCATTGTAGCCTCAGATTTATATTATATATAGCATCTATCGTCTCTTATATATTCTATACGTATATTATAATACTACTTACAACTCTGGGCATGAGACATTGCTTGAGACATCGCTCCATTGCCTCCTCCAACTAAACGTAAAAAAATATGTTTAGTACTTCCTCAACAGTTATTACCAAGTGAACAATTCAATATTATTCTTACAACTCTCTGCTTGTGACAAAGCTCCAGCTTGTGAGCCACCACCCGCACCATCTAAATTATTTATCACATGATTAAAAAAATAACTTAACGAGCCACAAAATAGGTGTTGAAAGACGACACTAATTTGTAAACGTCTCTGTCCGCTTTTAACCCTATGTGGCGTGGAATCCATTGTAGCCTCAGATTTATATTATATATGGCATCTATCGTCTCTGATATATTCTATACGTATATTATAATACTACTTACAACTCTGGGCATGAGACATTGCTTGAGACATCGCTCCATTGCCTCCTCCAACTAAGCGTAAAAAAATATGTTTAGTACTTACTCAATAGTTATTAACAAGTGAACAATTCAATGTTATTCTTACAACTCTCTGCTTGTGACAAAGCTCCAGCTTGTGAGCCACCACCCGCACCATCTAAATTATTTATCACATGATTAAAAAAATAACTTAACGTTGAATGAATGAATGAAAAGCCACAAAATAGGTGTTGAAAGACGACACTAATTTGTGAGTCCAAGAGAATCTGAGGTAGAAATAAGTCAATCCATGCTGTGTATGTTTAATACTTTTGCCAATAAATGTGCGTGAATTCAAACTAAGTAAGATACTAATAAGCTTGGAACATTTTTACATTTCGACTTTTCAAATTGGTGACGTCATAATATTTTTATCACTTTAATATGCCTTCTTACAGTAAAAAAAAATGTTCTTATTATCGACAGTTCTTATTGGTGATTATCTCATTTCTCGGAGTCCGGAGTCCGTTATCTCATTTCTCATTCTCATTTTAAAAAGACAACTCCCGCATTAGGAATTACTCCTGTGTCGCGGGGGACTTTATAAACATGTAAACAACGGACACAAAGAACACCCAAACTCGGGTGGGAATCGAACCCACGACCTATGACATGACATGACAGCAGTCAGGGTCACTAACCACTAGGCCAACAGGCCAGTCTTATCTATTAACTAATTCACTCGTACCAACACAAAAAGAAAAGTTTTTTAATATATAATTTCTTCGGCTTGCTGAAAACGACAGACATGGATTTTCATAATGAGTTTACCGGCCGCTGCTGGCGTGTATTTGACAACTAGGTATAGCAATTTTAACTCGAAGGTTAGGAAGGAGGTTGTCAAAATAACGATCAATTTTCCAAACTCTTTTGAGAAATAGTATTATTTGTGTATGATAAGAATTAATTTATCTTTCTACTCTTCAAATTCAGATTTGGATCACTGTTTCATTTTTTATCATATTCTTAGTAGTAAAAAGTAATTAAATTTCTTACAACTGTTGGCTTGAGACATAGCTTGAGATTGCGATTCATCACCCGCTCCATCTAAATGTTAAATTTTATTGTTATTATTGAATTTGAATAAGGGTCAAGAAAATTAAGTAACTAAAAACTAAACTTACAGCTTTTGGCTAGTGATTGTGATTCCACACCAACACTTACTCCAACTAAATGTAAACAGTCATATTAATATTTGCAAACCTGTTATATATCTTATAACTAGTAATGTTGATATAATCAGCCTTAGAAAAATAAAAATCAGACTTCTACACGCCTAAATAATAATCACCGCAAACTTTCATTAGCGAATTTTCTTTGAAATTCGGTTTTAATTTTATAAGTGAAAGTCCTAGAAGAATAAATAATTCAATAATAAAAAGAAATAATTAAAATTGGTGCAAATGCGGTGAGTGTTTTTTTCGGATTAATCCGCACTAATAATATCCACGGGCTCACTCCGCGCCGCATAAGTACGTGGCTCTGTCGATGAGACGGTCTAAGAGGCAAAGACTACAGTAGTATATAGGATATAGACAGGCAGCTGTGCTTTTTTTATTGACAATACAAAACGGTACCTGGTGTCCGGATAACTAAAAGTAATTCAATATGCATAGCCATAAGTATATACACAATTTTGAACAATATATTATATTACTTACTTATATTATATACTACTTCATTGATAAATCTTTCCTTACGTAACCTAAATTTTTGGTAGTGATTCTGTACATTTTCAAAGTGTCTGTCAAAAGTTAAAATAAGTAAAAATTCACTGTTTTCAGATTTTTTTCCTTTGCATACACACAATTACTCAGCTGGACGCCAAATTTAAACTTTCTAAGTCATCGGGAAGTGGGTGAGGTTTTTGATTTATATGTCAGTCAGTCAGTGATAAAAATGCCGAATTTTAAACGATCATATCTCAATGACTGTTTGAGCTATATTTATGAAACTTAGGGTTCTAGTTAATCTAAGGGGTTTTAATAAATAAACAAGAATTTAAGTATTTATATTAAATAGATTATGAGTTATTAAGCGGTCAAAAGTGGCTCCAAATGGTTCGTGTAGTTATAACACACGGCTGCTGCGTCGCCAGTTCCTTTTTCTTGAACTTGGATTGACACGCTGCCGCGTGTCTAGATAATAAAAACGATTGAAATAAGCAAATTGACCGGGCTATTGGCATCTATTTGGCAGAGTAATAATATATATTTTTTGTTCAATAAGGAAAATACCGTGACTTCAATATAGCCAAAATATTTTTATTTTTAGTATTTATTGCTTTACAAATACAACTATACGTTTATTTTATATGTCCTTTATCGTATTTTAATTGTGAAATGTAATATAAATTATGAAATTTTATTATATTTTTGCTAGGTTTAGGTTTGGTTAGAATTGCGACCACTTTTTTAGAGCTGTATTTTTTTAAATTGACTATTATCAAATGGTATCAGTATTTGTATGAAATTAGTACTTACCTATAAATGATCTGTCCCATTTTGTAAAATCACAAATTTGAAAAACGAAGTAGGTACTTGGTCAAATGATTTTTTTTAGAATGATATTTTAACATTTGAAATATTTGCGAAATCATTATTTTGTCAAATGATTACTTATAAAGTAATATTTATTTATTTAATTTATTTATTTATTAATATAAATAGTTCACATAATCAATCTGGTACAAAGCATCTTTTAAGACTTCCAAAAGATCACTTTGATTAATTATGTTCAACGATGGCAGCCGTACTAGTATAAACTGTATGACAGCTGCCAGCGCCTTCCATCCATGAAATAACAATATGTTGGCAAAATGAGATGTTTGTCAAATTATTAGTTTTTATAATGTTATTTTTAAAATTATCATTTGTCATTCGATTTTAAAAAAAACTTTAGTGAACCGTTTTTTTAAATACACCACCTTTACAACTATATCAACTGTATTCTAGGCCTCTTTCTCTTAACTTGCTCAACAGTTACGTAGCAATATTCATAATAGTACACAATGCGATAAATAACGAGGTTTGTATAGGGGTCATTATTCATATAATTATACATTCAAGTAAAACTTATATGCAAAAATAAAAATGCATTAGAAAAAAGGTCATTCCTTAATGAGCCTATTTCAAATGTAATAATTTAATTAATACAAACAAATAAAAGTGAAGTGTCTGTTTGTAATGTCATAATAATAGTTTTTTTAAGCTAATATTTTTTACACGTGTTTATCGCCTGGAAATACTGATTTAGTTCGGACCTCGGGGACGCACTGAAATAGCTTTTCCATAAACGCGTACGGCGGCCATATGATTATTATATATATTTTTAGTATGTATGGAGACTCCTTACAATATATATATATATATTAATGATGACATAATTGGAAATATATTAAAAGAAAAAGAAGGTAAGAAGTAACCTAACTATGGTTATAATAAGTAAATTGGCGGAACCCTGATGACTTTTCCACGGAACCCACCTTGGGAAGCGCTGGGCTAGACCATTGTTTAGTTCCCCCGTGGGATTTGGAGGTGGAAGTGCTCGCCGAAGTATATCGGCGAACGGCTGAATTCCGGGGGGGGAGCGGCAGTCGGCCCCCGCCCGAAGAGGTACGCGAATGGCGTGAGGCCGCTCGCCGAGCCACCATGGCTCGTTGGTCGTCCCGGCTGGAGGCTCCACGTGCTGGCTTTGCCGCCGTGGAGGCGCTTCAGCCGGTCATCATCGAGTGGGCAGGGCGGCAGCACGGGACCCTTTCCTTCCGACTGACGCAGGTCCTTTCCGGGCACGGCTGCTTCGGGAAGTACCTGCACTCGGTCGCTAGGAGGGAATTGAGTCCCGCCTGTCACCACTGCGCCTGTAGTGAGGACTCGGTTCAGCACATGCTGGCAGTTTGCTCCGCCTGGGCGACGCAGCGTCGGGCCCTCACTGCAGTCATCGGAGGGGATCTCTCGCTACCGGCCGTCATACGCTCCATGGCCGGTAGCGACAGGAATTTTACCGCGGTCGCGACCTTCTGTGAGGAAGTCATCTCGCAGAAGGAGGCGGCGGAACGGGTCCGAGAGGACGATCTCCATTCGGACTTAATTCGCCGCCGGCGAACCGGGCGGCGGAGGCGCGCGTACCAGCGCCTCATGTCGCCCTAAGTGTGGCCGCGGGTGGATGGGACGGGTTTTCCCCTTCACCCGCAGTAGTGGCCCCCCGCGAAGAGGTGGCGTCCGCGTGTGCCTGGACGTTGCCTAATTGAGAGGTTGTTACCTAGAGGTGGTGCCCGCGCTTAGCGGGCAGGCGCTAGGGGGGGTCCGGATGTCTTAATAAAGCTGTTCCCGGATCCCTCCTATTTAAGGCGCAGTACGGCACACCGTGTGGTTTTAGTCGGTTCGATTCCGACACACCGCCCCACCGAAAACCCCGGTGGGGTGACGGCCCGAGGGGGTTTCCACACGCCCAAAAAAAAAAAAAAAAAAACCATTGTTTAGTAACAGAAGCAGCTGCAGGCACTGTTGAAAATGTAAATGTGTTTTATGATAACTTTAAACTTTCGCGTTCCATGATATAATTTTGTATTTAAACGGGAATTAACGCGATCACTGGTCGCTGAGCCAGTCAGCCTGTGACCACGGCCAGTGCAACCTGGTCGAAACGTCAGGCAATTCAGAGGTATATAATACCTTTTCGTGTTTTATGATGTCCTGTGGTCTATAACCACTGACCACTGGTCAAAGAGTTATGTAAAAAATACGTGTTCAAATATGGCTGTGTCGGGAGAGTAGAGTCAAAGTCAAATATGACTACGAAAAAGAATGTCATGAGAGACTACTGCTAATCGACTTCTCGCAGGAACTTGTTGAGAGTTGTGATAACAACCAACACGTGTTATAGACAAACTGTTCTCGGATATCGTGCATGCTCTGTCTGAAGCAGCCGTGGTGGCGCGCTAAGAGGGTTGTAACAGGTTGGAACACACAGGGTGGCCAGGCAGAAATTTATGTCGTGGATGTGGTATGGTAAACCTACATCGGGAACCGTTTACAATGAGACATACTCAGCATATGGTGCAGCATACCTACGATACGGAGGCCCACACTTGGCTAGAGTTCTTACGCTACCGTTCAGCTTTGGTATGAGTCATAGTTACTTACCAGCTGAGATGATAAGAACAACAGTTGTGCCTATTGCTAAAAAGAAGACCATTGACCTCGTGGATTGCAGTAACCATTTCACTGGCCACTGTGATCTCTAAGGTGTTTGATAGCATGCTTAACACACAAATAAATAAGTTAATATCTATACACGAAAACCAGTTCGGATTTTGACCTGGTCCATCAACGGTAAGTGCGGTGTCTTGTCTTAAACATGCTATTACATACTACATGCGGCGTGAGACGCCAATTTATGCCCGCTTCCTGAATTTATCCTGGGTTGGATGGACTTGATTACCTACGACATATAGCAAAATGTGTTCAATATATCAACGTATTTAGGGTGCTGGTGGATCTGCCTCGTTTCTGTAGCGCATCGGGAATGTTTGCGTTTGTTTTTAATATGCGTAAAAGAAGTGCATCTCTGGTGCACAGACTGTAAGACAGCTCCAACAGTATCCTAAAAATGATCGCGAGCAGATTGGATTGCATGTATGTAAATCGCTGTGTAAGTAAGTGAGGTTGTAGCGTGCCTTAAATGCAATTTGTTTCTGTAGTGTATTATTTATTCGCTTTGTTATTTTATTAGCAGTTGTAAATTTAATTAAGAATTTTTACTAACATAAGTTTTAAGTTGGACTAACATGTGTTAGTCCAATGAGATGACTGATTTATTATTTATCTTATATATATATATATTTATATATAAATATATATATATAAAGTATGTCTATCTGTCTGTCTGTTCGCGATAAACTGAAAAACTACTGTACCGATTTTCATGCGGTTTTCACTAATAGGCAGAGTGATTCATGAAGAAGGTTTAGGTGTATAATTTGTTAAGATTTTGTGTAAATTGATTAAAATACGATGATGATTGTTGAAGATGTCTCTGCTACCCGTGCGAAGCCGGGCGAGTTGCTAGTTATTATAATTAATTAATGAATTATAAAAGGTATATTATGTGCAATTTCTTTACTGCATAAGTGATATTTTTTGTTACATGTCTATTAAACTTAGGCACTTACATAGCTTAGGCAGTTATAAAGCCATCAACAGTAAGTACATCTCACTAATTAAAAAAAAGTTCCTACGATGGCAACGGCTGAAGGTACATTAGTTACTAGTACAAGGTTGAAGTTTGTAATTTAACTCTGAAAAAGCTGTAACTCTTTTAATCTCTAACATTTACACATATTAAAGTAAACCAAATACTACAACTGTGGGTCGAAAATAAGTTTGGCAAAAGTATATTGGTTACCCACAGAGCATTATAGAGTTTGGGTAATGAGTAGACGAGATAGAAAAGAAATATAAGAAAAAAAGACTTACACCCGTCCTGAGCTAAAAGCCGCGGCGGCAAGGTGAATACAAGCGCAAGGACGGCCCAGTGTATGGTACCCATTTTACAACGGCCACTGGACTGATAATCTCAAAACAACACCACTATTTTATACAAAAAATACAATTAAAAAAACATTATTTTTATCATTAGTCGTGAGGAATTAATTAAATTGCTGATTCATGTTAATCACTTATTAGTAATATTTTCTTAATAGTGATCGTGATATGCAAATAAATATATTTTTATACCTTACTCCTTACACATATACGTTGACGACAACGTTTAATATACGTCTTTTGTTTACCTTCATACTGCATTCTTCTTTCATTCTTCTTGCAAGTTAGGTAAGTACATTATATCACACCATTTTTTATTCGAGTTAGGTAGAAAGTTATTGGAAACCTGTTGTTTTTTCGTCATGCAAGTTCATTTCCTTTTTTTCATTTAACTTACTTCAGTGTTTGTTTCGTTCTATTTTTGGCAGGGAAGACTGTCTTTACTAGTCAAGGAGACAAGAAACCTGCATTGCAAGAGGCCAAATTTATTATATTTTCTTATCTAAGCATACCTTAAGTAGACATAGAAAGACAACATTTTAATTTACTGAGGAGTCCCGAACATTTGGAGATATACTCGTTGATATTTTTTAAGAAAATGAAAATTGGTGAAAGTTTGGTGTCAAAATAAAACGAATCGAAACGGAATAATAATATAATTAATTAAACTATAATTTGAAAAATCATCTCAACCTTTTATTCACAAGTCTGCTACTTCTACGCAGAGAAGGCACAGCATAAACATCAATGTGAAAAACGTTTTTTATAAGCTGCGTGCACTATGTACGCCTGTTGATTGTCATATTAATTAAAAGTTACCTTGTAAGTTAACTTATTGTATTGTTATTTTTTGACAATTCCTTCTTATGTTTAAATTGTTAATTTATGCTTTAAGGTTGTATTTTACGAATACACTTTCAGTGCGCACTCATTCGTAGCTATTTGACTCGGAGTTCGCGGCAATAGCCAGCTCTAGTTACGGGTATACGACCGACGCGATGCGACTGACGAAGAGATTCATGTACTACGGTAAAAATATATTTCAATAGTCTTATTAAAACTATCTGGTTCACTCAAACCTGTACGTATTTAAGTCACCTTGAGCACATTGTCATGAAATAAAACTTTTATGCCTGTGTCAACAATAGTTTGTATCACGGTAACAGAAGATTTTGCTTTGTGTTCATCTAAATAAATACATTAGAATTCTATTAAATAAAGTAATAAAATATAGGGTGAAAATTGTACAGAGAGAATATTGTCTCAATATGCCTATTTTTCACGTATATTCGAAATGAGTGTAGACATCTTGTCTTTACGACTGCGAGCGCGGGCCGATTTCAATATACAGTGCCATTGTCTGCTTCGATTTTCACGTTTTCGGCATAGCGTGCACACTGTTATTTTGATATTCCTTCACAAGTATTCATAATAGTTTCAGTTTTGCATCAGAATATGAAATTATGTAAAAATATCTTTGTGTTTTCATTCAAATCTTAGAATATTATTAACTTTGTAGGTGTGACTAGATGTACTCATCTTTGAGGTACTGAAAATATCATGTATGGTTCTCAAGACATGTTTTACACCAATGAGTTAATTATTTTAAATTCTATATTGATTAAACAAACTGAGCTGCAATTTTCTTTATTAAAAAATTCTAAAATACACATCCCGTTCTAAAACAAAGAACCTTCGTCTTTTTTTAAGAACGGAATGTGATGTCCTACCAAAAGAGGAAGATCATTCGACCGGGATGGGTGATCATGTCAAGCGGGCCGCGACTCAACGGTTGATGTTGAAAAGTTTTATAAATATACATATATGTTAAACAGAGTAAAATATGTTTTTCTTCAGAAACTAAATAGTTCAGTTTGCCTTGGTTAGAGGGCGCTAGGTGACTCACCACTTTCTCTAAAAAGTCATTGCTTCTTTTCGTCTAGTTAGAATTGTAAGCTAGAAAACCACTTTAATTCCATGTATTTTTGTATTTTATTTATGTTCATCTGAAAAGTTCGTGGTTACGTATTATGGTAGGTAGTGCATAGGTATGCAATACACTAGCTTGAATAAGTAAAATTAAAATTAGTTTTAGAAATGTTCTAAATATAAATAAGATATAAATGTAAATATGGAAAAAGAAGTTCATTTTCATCATTGTCTAAAGCCATTATCAAACAGCCAGTTCCTGGTCCACATCACGTTCTGTCAAGACAAGTTCAAGCCTCACACAACAAAGTTATGTTTTATGTATTTGAGGTCTAAATTAATTAAGCTTTAAATTACGTAAGGACCCAGATAAATAAAAACTTAAAAAAAGTGCGATGCATTTAATAATTTAGTTTGTAATAACACAAAGGCTAAATAAAAAAAAACAAGGTGTAATATTCTACGTTATTAACACACGGTGGTTCAATGAAGAAAAAACACTATTTGGAGTAAGCAGTTCGCAGTAAGTTGAAGAACTGATAGGAAAGGCTGCAGATCTGAAATGAAAAAAGAACATATGTAATAAATAATTACCTTTTTATCGATATGTGTTTAAGCAGGACTTACTACTAGTTACTACGAAGTAAATTAAAGATTTGAGGTTCTGTAAAAAAGTAATTTTACATAGATGTTATGAACAATACAAAAAAAAGTTAAAACAATTTCTAAAAGTCTAGTGCTTTTTGAAAGGGCACTGAAAAGTGAAAAATAATTGATTGGAAACTCAATTGCAAATACATGTGACTCTTTTAATATAATAGGCAACATAATAAGGGCACCAGCTACCTACTGGCTTGTTTGAAGTCGGTGCCAAGCCCGAAACGCATTATGTAATACTCATGGATAGGAACGGCTTATCGATCTGGAATTATCGATAATGGGACCACCTTGGAAGCCTTTCAAACAAAAAATATTGTTTTAAGTTGGTCCGTACATGAGGGAAATATCGTTGAACATAGTATACATAAAAAAATTACATACAGCCAAACACAGAACCTCCTCCTTCTTCGAAAAGGTTTACCTATATATTGTTCACCAAATTGTTTCTATTCAAGTTTGTATTTTTTTAAAGTGGAATGTTTAATACTTACGCCGCTAAAAGTATCCAAGTTCATAATTAAGTAACCCTTAGCAGTGAAACTGAAGGGTTTTTGTACACGCATAAAGAAAATCAAAAGCATCTTCTTTGTATTAGAATCAGCATAAACCCAATCGGTGAAGTATATCGCTCTTTCTAATTTTTGACTCTGAAAACAATTTAAATAAATACGTAAGAAAAATAAACGTTGAATGTTATATATTGTAGTAATTATGAATGGCCTTGTTGGTGGACTGATTACCTACATAGTGTTATGTGTTAGGACCTTAAGTCTTGAAAACTAAAGTCAGCTCTGCATGTATCATGACGCTCATTAGTCACTCATAATCAAAAAACTTCTTTAAATAACATTTATGTAAAGAACTTTTGAGGCAACAAATAAAAATTACAATTACATTTAGTTAGTTTAGATAACAAAAACACTTATTTATGCCTTTGGTGAGATGGTCTGTTTTTACACTATTTATTTTAGTGGGGCAACATCACTGAAGTTAGAGCATGTTTGAGTAGGTAAGTACCTAAACTTGGAGGCAAATATTGAACCCTTCTGCATAAAACGGACCCTTCAGCGAGCTGCCTTCTTGGATTTGACGTAAACAAGGTCTGTTGAAAACTGTGCTTGCTGTGCTTAGTTCAGATTCAACATTTGCTGAAATTTGACGACAATTTCTTTTTTTTTTATAGAATACTAGTAACGTGGGTCACACATTACTAGTATTCTTGGAAATAAATAGAAGAGGGTTTAAAACTTAGGTCACTCCGCTCGCTAGAGCATACAAAGGATCAACTAGAAAAGATTTGCCGCTTCTGTCTCTCTACTAAGACACACTTAAAACTTGCGTCAAATTATTACAAAATTTTAATTTATCCTATAGATTTTATTTTTGGACAAGAAATTAATATTGTCACTTTCATAATATGCTTAAAGTTGTTGTATTAATGAGAACAAGTATTTACATACGTGATTGATAAGGAGTTGACCCATAATGCATTGAAAGAAAGTATCAACCAAGAGCGAACAGAAGAAAGAAAAGTAACGAACAGACTTGTATGAATCGTCAACCACCTAAAATTAGAAGAAAAAGTACAACGTTCATAAGTAGATATGTATTATCTTAAAATAAACTTGAACTAAACTACAGTCATAGATTGAAATCGTTAGACTAGCCTTGACTTGCGTTAGAATAGTCCTCTGTGGTCAATTTAGACAAAAAATATCTTCACGATTAAAATCTTGGACTGTAGGTACTATTAAAATCTTGGACTGTACTATTAAAATCTTGGACTCTACTAAATAATTTGTAAAAATTTACTGTAGCGGTGAAAGCCGTGAGACAAATGAAAATTGATCCAAATAAATACGTTAGCAGCATTCCGTCTCCAAGAACAGCATCCAATTCACAGGTTATTCTGAAAGATTTTTCATTGATTGTATCGTCGGTCAAGACTATAATTAATATAAATAAACAAAGTCAAATCCGTAAAGTTAAATATATGTATTACTTACTGGGCGAGAAATTGGTGTTTTTTTATTACCATTTTTAATTTCTGATTTATCTGGTAATGAGTGTTGTCAATATCAATCCTCTTTTGAATTTTCCTCACTTCGTTTTTAGCAATAATGCTTTCCATTATATTACCGAGAATTTTTAGTTCCATACATATGTATCTCGTGAATGAAATATGGAGCATATTAACAAATACATAGACAAAAATCACGACAGTAGTCATAAAACTTTCCCACATGTAGATAACGTAATACCACTGTATCTTGTCGAAAGGATACCAACCATCGAATGGATACAAATACTGCTTCTCTCTGCCTGCTACATCAGTTTCATACAACATGATTAGCCTTGGAAATAGATTAACAATAACAGCTAAAGCTATTGTATAGTAGAATTCAAATCTAACTATAATTCTTGTAGTTTGAGTATAGCTGCTTAAAATTTTCTTATGCTCGTCAGAATTAAAAACAACTTCCCACAAGTCGCGTCGGAAGTGTTGAGATATTTTCTCATACAATTTTTTATTTATGTGAATTTTCCGATATTTTATAAGTATCATGAGACAAACGCCAAGGTTTGGGGCGATGTTGATGATCTCAAACCAATCATTGAATGCTCTTAAGCAAAGAGTTAAGAACAACTGCGTCGATGTTAGTAATATAAGGAAGTAAGTACAATGGTAGCAGTATATCGATAATCTTGTTCGGCCAATGAAAGGAAAGAGAAACATTTTATTGCCTATGTTGGCAATAAAATCCATTTCGGATATAAAATCTTTTTTGAGGGCGTTATACGTTTTGTTCTTTTCAGACATCGTTGGACAACCGCCTGTTTTGTGGACTTTAAAGAAAATGTAATTCTGCGTATAAATCAATAACTAAAGCCAACAGATCATAATCCTTTTAGATTCGAGGACCGATTTAGTTTATAAACAAGTATTAATAAAACATAGTAATTTAAAAAAAGTGTTGATTGTTGTTATTGTCCCAATTATGTTGAGCATCAATTAACAATCTTAAACCGCCCGTTTGAAAAAAGTTGAGCCTTGTGGTAAGAAATAGGGCATATTTTTACAATATTTGTAATAATTTAGTGAAATGTATTACAGCAACCCTTTGTTGTGTGCTATTATGTAACTAATATTCCGAGTAAGTAAACTAAAATTATATCGTGGGAGAGCCATGCTTCGGTACGTATGGGCCGGCCCGACTTTTATAATATTTATGTGCGTTAATATAAATAACTGTACTAGACTGTACTAGTTTAAATTGTACCTACTGATATAATTATATTAAGACGTGAAGAGAATTCTTTGTACCCCTTTTTAAGAAAATTTCGCAAACGTAGTAACGTGAATGTTGGAACATTTACAGATTATATATAGAAGTGCAGAAAGCTAAAATTTTTAAACAATATTTGCCATAAAGTTAAAAAAATGGCAAAATCGGGTACATAAAGCTATAAATGTCCAGTGTATATTTTGGCCTGTCATGGTACAAAAATCTATACAATGACAGTTCAAGTAATATTAACCAAGGATAATATAATATAAGATATAATATAGGATATAATATAAGATATAAATATAAGATAATAAACCATGGTTGAAAAATTCAACCACCACGCGATCTCTAGTTAAGAATAAATACTTATTATTATTATAGAAAAATGAGAAATCGTATTGTATAAATCGGATCTAAATCAATCAAGTTTCTTTGCAATAACTGGTTGTTTCCTTAGATTAAAGGCTTCGAAGTTAATACTACCTTCACTTCTAACTAGTAACGTGCTCTATAAGTAACCATTTTATGACTCTATAATCACACATACTAGTAAAGCGCATTATATTTTAATACTTTGCAAATTGCATCGCAAATTTAATACATTGTATTTGAAAGATTTAACCGACTTCATAAAAAGTCAGTAGTATATTTTCTTTGGTAATAAAAATCCATCTAATTTAGAGATGCATTAAAGTTGTTCTTTCGTTACAGTTACTCATCTGACTGTGTTATACCTTAACTTGGGTTTTATTAATAAAACTCAAGTTAAGGAAAAACCAATCATCCGATTATGTTATGTTAGGTATACCTAACATTATCGAATAATTGTTTTTTCGCGACTAAACATATTCAATTTGTAAATCGGGACTTAATCGTGGTAATAATTAGAGGGTACAATACGTTGTTTGGTTTCGATCGAATTAGTGATCGAGGTCACAAGTACACTGGCGAAAGCTTAGTGATGCCTCCCTGAAATACGAGTTTCAGCAACTACCCGCACTTGGTCTTCATTAATTTTGTCTTTTGTTTATGTACTTCGACACACCACTCTTATGTCCGTCGAGTGTTGTTGAGTAGCGTGTATTCGCTGACGATTGCATTTGCCGATGACAGGATTCCAAGATGTTGACAAGCGGTATCCCCTTTCTCTCTGTTGATTTTTTTAATTATTTGATTTCGCCTGCTTCCCGTACTATTCTAGAGATTACTCTAGAATGAATTACTAATTCTCACTATCAAGTGACCGTCGGTGGAGAGGACTTGTGGGTGGGTTGGACCTGACTCCAGCAAGATCACGTTGGGTAGTCCCGATTTACACATCTAATATCGGACGATAGATGAAAGCCACGCCAACACACGATTATTGGTGATTGGTCATTTTTGAATGTTTTTTTTATCCAAGAACAGTTCTACTTTAATTTTGTAAAAATTAGGAGCTTTTTCAGACTTTTAGAGACTCAAACATCCACATCTTTGCGTCTTAAGTATGGAATACACTTAATTGTAAAATGCGAAAATGTGAACGTTTATTTATAGACTTGATCTCACACAGTCAAAAAATATGCTACACCTTGTTCTTTTGACATTAAATTACTTTTTTGTTAATTTTCTTCTGTAGCAGAACAGCCAACGAGCAAATTTTTTTAGATCTTTAAATATTTTTTGCTTCCCTACGAGTTTTGCTAGAGAGTTCGGGTTTCATTCCCCGTCTACGGTAGTTCGGTATTCGGTATGTTTATCATTGGTTGTTTTCATCACTTAGATTTACAAACAGAGGGCGAGTGGTGGTCTGTTTTTTATGAATCATTTATTATGTATTGTTTTTTTTTTCAACAAGAAATCAATTTTGACAATAATACGATTATTTAATGTATTATCAACAGAAATGGTACTCGCGCATTATCAACCATTTAATAGCCTGTTTATGCATCATTTTGAAGGACCCCATAGTCAATGGTTATCATTAGACCCTAAACATGCAATATCTGACTAACCAAATTTCGGCTGAAAGTTGATGAAAACGAAGAACACCGGCTGGTAGTTTTATGACTGAAATGATGATGATGATGTGGTACCGTATCTGTGGACAACACCTTAATGTAAAACACTACTTAGTCCAAACTGAAAGTTCTGGATTCTGATAAGTAAGACCAGACATTAGATTTATGATACATTTTTTTTAAAGTATAGGCCCTCATAATTTACTCCTTTCTGTATTCACTGGAATCATTGTAAAAAGCAATTAGACCAGTCTCCCTTAGCCTTAGCTTTTGAAGAGGGACTTCTTCAATGGCTTCGTGGAACGCATTCACCACCTATTCAGGGCTCGTAAAACGTGTGCCTCTAAGTTTGTCTTTAACTTTAGGAAACAAAAAGAAGTGGCAGGGTGTGAGGTTGCAAATGAAAAAGTAACATGTTCCCAGAGAGTTTCATTTTTTAATTCCGTTATTACTTTTTATTTTTTTTATTTTAAGTGCATAGTTCTAAAATATAACAATAATTAATGTATTATAAGCAAATCCCCCTCCGACTAATTCCACTTCGGAACATAAAAGTATAATACAACCGGCCTAATCTGTATCATTCACAGATCCTGCGGTAGTAGCACCTTTAGTATCATGTGTACATTTTAAAGCCATTATTGCGTCTCTAGGCGCTTCTCATCGTTGGTGTTGTAGTTGTACTTGAACCTTGTGCGATGATAGTTACATACTAACGATATGCATATAGTATTATAGAACTAAGTTTTAGCCTAGACCTTTGCTTACAGTCTGCGATGACAATCACAATAAATGATCAAATACTGCTATTTAATCCGTAATGATCTTTGGTGTTGTTTGAGATCGACATACTTAGCGGTTCAAAGGATCGAGAGCTGCTCGACTTAAAAAAAAGATTATTAGCTGATAGTTGCTTCTCGCGATGCTTACCTTTTCGTTGCTTAGCATAATTATTTTCTTAAAGTGACAAGTGGTACCCAAAAGAATAAGCGGGGAATAATGTTGACCACCAAATGTACTGGCCGTTGATCAGGTAATATCATTCTTCCTTCTCACTTAAAGCTTTTGAAATGTGCTTCCACTGGAAATCAGAATGTTCACAAACCGGATGCTTCCAAAGCTCAAGTTCAACAATTGTACTTATAATGAACTGTGACTTCTAGGCAAAATCATGTGATGAATATTTTTATTTATTATTCGTTTATCATATTGCATTGTACTTTTACAATAGTCTATTTTTGTATTAGCATAAATATATCATGTATTTAGTGTTCATTAAATATAATTCTAAAATCCTAAGATATATAATCAATTTGTTTTGAATTTTCTTTCATCGAAACAGCCGGAAATGCTCAAAGTACTAACTGCCTTTGCCCTTTTTTCCCAGTTTTTTTAAGTATTTAATTACAAAATTTTTGTAATTATGAAATAAGTAATCATGCAGATAAGTAACGTAACTAAATTTATAAAATGAAACAATTTCCATACACAGTTTTGAATAACTGCGTTTCGAACTTAGGAATACCTTTAAACTACTCTCCTGAACCATTACTAAAACTGTATTTGTACAAGTGTCTTCTAGACCAGTGTTTCCCAATTAGTAGTACGCACCAAGGGGTACAATCACTTGGCTAAGAAGCATAAGGCATAAGAAGCTCATTTGCAAATAGTATGCGCGCTTTGTTAAGCCGACGCCGTCTTATGCCAACAAGCGGCGGCAATTTTAGATGAACAGCAAAAACATAGTTGAACATAGAAGGATTGTATCGAGGTCACGGAATGAAAGAAGGAGAAGATATAGAAAGAGAAGATCTTGTAGATGAGGACAAATTAAGTACTGCAATATTAAAGGAGGAATTCAACAAAGCTTTGAATTCAATACATAGAATTGATTAAATATACAGTTTGTAAGAAATTGTTTGACAAAATTTACTACCTGATCGAGATGTTGTACAAAAATTGGTACCATATTAGAAGATTTTCAAATTAGTAGAACAGTCCCCTTACCGGAAAACAACATACCCGTAAATATGAAGAACCTAGAACCTTTAGCTTAGTCTTTCATGCATCTAAAATACTACTAAAAACAATACAAAGTAGAATAAGATCACGTGTAGAGAACTACTTAGGCCTGATCAATATGGTTTCATACAAAAATAGAGGAAAAGAGAAGACGATTAAGGTCTAGAAGAAGTTTTAGCTACAAGTGAAGGAAAAAGTGGGAGTCAAGAGTAATGAAGAGGTCAAAAACATCGCAGAGGATAGAGAGGAGTGGCGATTGCTCCACTGACAAGAGGGTAGCTCTTAAATTTGAAGAAGATTTTTTATCTGCGATAAGGGGTACCCGAGTTTAAGGTCTTTCATGAAGTGGTACGTAGGAAAAACTAATTGGGAACCACTGTTCTAGACCATCGATAATAAGGACAATAGAAGAATATGTGTCGATGTAAAATGTCATAAATGCCTTTGTTTTTTTACTTTTACTATTTACTATATTATTGATTCATTAATCTTATTATTCTATAATGCTTGTATTTAATAATTTATTTTATCTATTTTCTCTCAAATTTGCAATGCCTGTAAAAAGCTATTGAACTGTAAGACAAATGGTTATTATCAGACCACTAGCAAACCGACCCGGCTTCGCGCGGGTAGTAGAGACATCTTTAACAATTATCATCATATTTCAACCAATTTACACAATACGTTAACAAATTATACACCTTCCTCATGAATCATTCTGTCTATTTGTGAAAACTACATGAAAATCCGATCAGTAGTTTTTTAGTTTACCGCGAACAGACAGACAGACAAATTTGACGGGGGACTTTGTTTCATAATATGTAGTGATTTATGTACACTCGGTTGGAAAATAAAGGTTTATTTGATTTGAATCCCCAAATTACCAATAGGTATAAAAACCACAAACTGTACCTATTTTTATTATGAGTCATCCGTAAAAATTAATAAAGTTTACAATGTTTTTTTCTAGCTATCAACTTTGGTATAAAGTTTATTTCATTTAAAAAAAAAAGACAAAATTTGGACAGTATATTTGTCTCTGAAATTTAACAAAATAGTATTCACATTTTTTTCAGTAATTAGTATGATAAAAAACTAATTTAATAGTTTAGTAAATATTGCACAGGGCTTTCATGGGCTCTTCAGAATAATAATAATAATTTATTTAACATTTAAGTTGGTACACATGTGATTGAGAATTCCCTGACTCCTGCGCTGGTTAAAAGTATGTTGCAAGAGACAGTGTCTTCCCCTCTTAATATATACTCGCAATGTCCATACATGGGTCCAAAAAACACAAAAAATAAAAACATAAGGTATGTTTGATTGTCACAAGAAAAATAATACTTCTAGTAGTAAAATTTTTGGCCAAGTGTAAGTTGTCGACAATGAAATGTCTAATGTTATCTCAATATTTTTTTTAATAGGAACCGACCATGTTATAATGATTCTGATAAATTCATTACATAAAATATTTATAATGATGGTAGATAAACGACAAGGCTCTTGGACTATGTTTCCCAATGTTATATTGTCCTTTTGTACCAAAAATATGGTCACGAACAATGTACGAAAATATGGTTACGAACATTTAAGATTAAACGAGCTCCTTACAAACAAGCAGGATCATCACAGAACTACCAAATATGTCTCAAATTTTTCAACATATAATTATAAACTTATATGAAAACTAACCATTTGTTAGTTGTATGTTTTTAGTATTTATATATTTATAGGAAGATTATATTTCTAAAAAGTTTAAAAAATAAAGAAGGAAAGCTATAAACTTTTACTTATTACTCTTAACGCAAATGTCCTGTTTTAGAAAAATGTACTAGTAATTAATAATGGTTGGTAGTCTGTTGTACATCTACTTTAAAACGCGGAGGTTCTATGGCACCTCTGCGGTTTTTAAGTGGGTGAACTCCGCTTAGAACTGCACGACCTAAACTAGCTATACTTGATAATTACCATACCAAGTTTCATCGTAATCGGTTCAGTGGTTTTTGCGTGAAAGAGTAGCAGTGAATGATTACCCATTCAACCAGGAGTGGTGAGCCTTCCTACTAGCACCTGGTGAAACACAAAGCTTTATGTTGGGCGTATGTGGAAAGAAGTTCTTACATAATTAACATTATTTTTATCTTGTACAGTATAAGACCTGTGGCCATTAATTTGTGCTATTTTACCTTCTAACCACACACTTTTATCTACCTACTTTTTAAACCAAACATCTTGCCCTACAAAAAACTCTTTTTTAACTCTACTAGAGTTAAAAAAGAGTTTTTTGTAAGGTTTTTTGTAGGTTTTGTTATAATTTCTTACATTCCTCTCAAATATGTTATTGAATTGCTTACTTACATTATAATTTAATTTTTGTTTCAGATAGTGACGATTGACAATTAACTTTGTTTTAAGATTTCTACACATTAGCAATACACTGGGGGAAAATTCTGTGCCAGATATAGGTGAAGCCCTGTATTGAAGTAAGGCTACCCTATAATCAGTCTTATCTTCGTGATATTTCAGTAACATTTTCTTAGCGATTTGTACTCCTCTTTCAGCCATCCTATTTGATTAAGGGTATCTAGGACTGGTATAAGTAAACTTAAATCCCCATTCTTTAGCAAATAGCTTACATTCTATAGAGTCAAAAGGTACATGGTCAGATACAATCGGTATTCCAAAATTACAAAATATTTCTACTAAAGTATTATTTATAGTCTTTGCATTTTTATTTGGTATTAATTTTACATCTAGCCACTTTGAAAAATAGTCATAATTCATTAAGTAACTTTTATTTTTAAAATCCATAATATCAATTCCCAATTGAAAAAATGGCAAAGTGGGTATCTCATGTGGTAACATTGGTTTCTTAATGTTATTGTTTTGATAAGTTTGACAGGAAAAACATTTTCTTACAAATTCTTCAAAATGACTATCCATTTGAGGCCTGTAATTCCTATATGACTCATTGAGATTGTCATTTCTTAAAACATTACATGAGAATGTTTTAAGAAATGACAATCTCAATGTTTTAGGAATAATTAACCTATCATTGTAAAATATCAAACTATTATCAATTGATAGTTTAGATCTTTACTTATGATAGCTATTTAAACAATCTGGAATATTTTTGTTATTATTAGGCCAACCATTTTTAATAGATACTCTTAATTGTGACAACTCATTGTCCTGTGTGCTTTCTGAAATTAGGTTTGATTTCTGTGCTTCAGTGCACTCTAAATAATTACAAAGTCCTATGCAATGAATCACTTCATACATATATGATTCATCAACATTTTCATTACAATAAATAAATAAATTAGTATACATCCATCGTAGGTGCTATACGTAGTTGGTTCTATTACGCTGGTTCTATAAACAACGATGGCACATCTCATCTGGTTACATTTCATCGCTGCTACTAGATCCATCGCTACCTTCAGAGCCATCGCTGCCACCCCATCCACCCATGCCACCTGTACCACCATTACCACCTGGCGGACCGCTGCCGCCTGACTCATCGCAACCGCCAGATTCACCTTTATCGTTGCTGCCAGATCCTCCACTGCCACCAGGTCCACCACTGCCGCCAGATCCACCGCTGCCGCCTGGTTTATCACTGCTGCCACCAGATCCACCGCTGCCGCCAGATCCACCACTGTCACCTGGTTTACGACCACTGTCACCTGGATTATCACCGCTGCCACCAGGTCTACCGCTACCACCAGGTCCACCGCTGCCGCCAGGTCCACCGTTGCCGCCAGATCCACCACTGTCACCTGGCTTAGTACCGCTCCCACCTGGTTTCTTACCACTGCCACCTGGTTTCTTACCACTACCACCTGGTTTATCACCACTGCCACCTGGTATACTACCGCTGCCGCCTGGTTTATCACCGCTGCCACCAGATCCACCGCTACCACCAGGTCCACCGCTACCACCAGGTCCTCCGTTGCCACCAGATCTACCGCTGTCACCTGGCTTACTACCGCTGCCACCTGGTTTCTTACCACTGCCACCTGGTTTCTTACCACTACCACCTGGTTTATCACCACTGCCACCTGGTTTACTACCGCTGCCACCTGGTTTACCTCCGCTTTTGTCTGGTTTATCACCGCTGTCTTCTAGTTCACCACTGCTGCCAGATCCCTCATTGTTGCCAGATTCACCTTTATCACTACAACCTCTTCCCCATTTAGATTTTTTCCCGTCAGACCCTTCACCCACTTTCGACAAATCAATGACTGATTGACCTACATCGCAGACCAATTTTCCTGCAGATTTTATGACACCCCTTACTCCAGGTACTACGGCACCTAAGCCAGCATTATCTACTAATGATGTTACTGATTTTACTGTGCCATCTAATATTCCTTTAACACCAGAGCCCAGAACCGCACCAAGATCTGAAATAGAAGAAGGAAACTGTTTTGAGACATAATAACAGAAAAATGTAACCAGGTAACTTGATATATGAAGCCCGCGTCGTTTACATGAATAAAAATAATATTTTCTTATTATATAGGTATTATTATGTAGGAAACAACTAAGCCAAGCGCTTATGCCCCAATCAGTGGTTTGTGCGCTCACAGCCTTCTTGATCGCAACTCTGGAGTCAGCTTTTACCTTACCGCTGCTTAAATTGAAATCTATAACAGACTTAAAAAAAGAGGTACTTACTCAATTAAAATAATTATATTTTCAAAGATTTGATTGTATCTTAAAGGAGGTCATTAGTCATTAACATTTTTTTTAAATATTTTATGAAAAATCCTGCAATTAAGGGAGTAGAAGTAACGCATATCAGTTTTTAGCGGAATGGTGATTTAGGTGCATTAAAGAAAGAAAAAAAGAAAGAAAAAGATTTATTAAATATTTTAAAGATTAAAGAAGTTTAGTGTTCTTATAATGCAGCCGTCCAAATTTGAAATTACGACAGAAATAAAATAAAAACTGGTGAAGTTAAATGTAAAAAGGTTAATTAAAACGTCTAAGGACGAGTAAACTAGTCTTCTTGGAAGTCATTGAGGCCTATATCTAGCAGTGGACGTCTTATGACTGAAATGATGATTGCTGAAGTACAAGTCTAATATCTTCCCCGTTGCTAAATATAAGCGAGCCACGTCGACTAAATGTAGGTTATTTATATGACTCGTATATTTACCGAGTACCTACTTTACTTGTATAAAAGTAAGCTATACCTAAAGCCCTATACGTATAGGTCATGTAAGACCTTATCTTTCAGTGTCTCACAATGTTTTATTTTTGTTATCGTGCTAAAGTTAAATATTACTTGTCTGCTTTCGTTATTTTTATTTTTTCTGTTATTATTTTTTCACTTGCGAGTGTAACTTATGTTTATTTTTTATTGGTTTAATGGTAAATCCACTCAATAAATGAAAAAGAAACAAACAATTTACACTTTAGGTATTTTACTTTGGTCAATGTCAGGTAAACATTAAAGCAGCCTCCTGAGTCACATTTCTTTTGAAGACTTTTTTTTAGCTTTATTTAAGTAAATAGACATACCTTTCGTTTGTCCGAAGCTTATTATATCGTAAAATAATAAAACCGCAAACACAATTACATGTTTGAAATTCATCTTGCCGATTATTTGATACTGTCTAGCAAAAGAAACGAATTTGTAAGCTTATATAAACGACAAAAAAAAATTAAAATAACTCGTAACTCACGTAAGAGTCCATAAACATGATAATAATTGATAATTGTTATAACGTAATCATGACTTTAGTAGTATTCAGAAAACGTTATTTTATTTTCATGTTTAATAAAAATATATATGGGTTTTTAACGGTATAATTTTAAATTAACTGCATTGTGCAAGTGATTTAATTGTCACCTCACCAAGGTCCAGGAGTTGTGGTTGCGGTTTCCACAATAGGAGAATATATTTACATTTGCTTCTATCAATACAACCCTCGGGAGCTTCTACTACAGTAATCAGATCGTTTATAAAAGCTTACTTTTCGATTGCTTCTAATGTGTCCATTGTACTTTTTTATTATTAACACTGGCACTTCCAAATAGGATTTCCCTATCTTATTTAAGGAAGTGCCTTTAATGACATGATTATAATTTTCAACTGTAACGACGAAGAATCACAAAATGAAATAGACTAAATTTGGTTCTGACGCTGAAAATAAATGATAATCTTATGAAATCTTAAAACGAACAAAATTGTGTTTATTACCACTGCTTGCCTTTGCTTGCCTACAAGTCTCTTTTTAGTCTTACCAAGAGGGCGTTATTTTCTTTGTGGGAGAGTCATGCTATGGCACGTATGGGCCGGCTCGACCGGAGTGATACCTCCTGTGTGTGTGAGTGGCCTTACAGAAAACTGCCAGTGAAGCAATGCTTCGTTGTGTTTCCCCGAGTGAGTGAGGTTACCGGAAGCCCTAATCCTTCCCTCTCCCCCTCTCCCGCTCTCTAACTTCCCTCCCTTCCTCTACTCGGACAACCGTCTTTAAAGGCTGACAACGCACTTGCGATTCTTGATTTGGAGGTAACCATGGGCAGCTGTAGTCTCTCGCTAACGAGCAGACGGTTCACCTGATGGTAATCAGGTGAACCGTCTGCTCGTTAGCACCCTATCCCTTTAAAAAAAAAATTACAACTGATTGAATCAGATAATAGTCATGGTTTGTTTTTCTAGAAAAGCAAAGCCGAGCCGTTTGCCAAATTTCAGTTCAAGAAAGGGCATTGAGCATGAGCACTATGAGCAGTCGTTAATACATTATTCTTAAAACATAAAAAAAACATTATCTCGAATGACCTGAACATCGAATTAAAGTAATATTATTTATTGTTTTATTAATTTCATTGCTCTCAATTTCATTCCGAAGTGTTTGATGAAAAAACCTCACGATGACACGTGCTTATATGTGTGCTGCTGTAAGTCAGGACAGTATGGATCGTGGAAATAGTAAGCACCAATATTGTTTATATTTGTGTGTGTACAATGTACAATGCATACAATAGCCGTGTAAGTTTTTGCTTTAAAGCCAAATACTGAAACTACCTGGGAAATAAAGACAAATTTGGTAATTGTTTTTTACTAAGAAAGTTTAGTTCCCATAAACATTTATGTATTAAAAAAACTCAATCCTTAGAAAAGTGTTTTTGTATCTTCTAGTAACAGTAGTTATCAAACTATTTAATATTATTCTATAGCCTTTTGTCCCGTGTGGAGTGGTATGTCGGAATCGAACTGACTAAAACCACACGGTGTTCCGTCACAAGTGGGTTCCTTGCAAGGGACCCGGATTTCTTTTTAAAGACAACTTCCGCATTAGGAATGTTTCTGTATCGCAGGGGGCTTGGAACACCCAGACTCAGGACAAATATTTGTGGATCACACCAATGTTTGTCCCGTGTGGGATTTGGACCCAAAACACTCGGCGCGGCGCGGCGGCGTAGTGGCGTGGTGACTACTTAAACCATTACGCCATTCGTGCAGTCATAAAAGTTGGTTTACCCTTGGAAAGAAGCCTCCGGCAACCACTGCAGACCTTGGCCACCTCTTGATCTACAGGCGGCCACACAATTTATTACGAAGGGCCTCGCAATTCTCCGGTTTAGAGAGCCGCACGCAGAACACGTCACGTCACCGTCTCAGGCCTGCTTCTGCCAGGGGAACGGCAGCCACGCTTCACTAAATAAACTCCTGATTCAGAAATCCCTTCACCGCTTCGAAAAGTACTGATGAAATTCGAACGAGTCAACAGATATTCTTGAATTGAAGTTCTCGCTATCGATCAAGTCACATTAAAAAAAAGAAACTAAATCAAAATCGGTCCATCCATTGAGGAGTTATGCTGCCACAGACAGATACACAAGTTAAACTTGTAACACCCCTCCTTTTGGCGTCGGGAGTTACAAATAATAAAATAGTAATTATAAGTTTGTGGTCCATCGTGACCGTTATATAAGTAATAAAATATTTAAAATATGTCACAAAAATTACTGAATTCGTGGACATGGGCAGTAGATAATTATAATTTTTAATTTAAAATATACTTATAATTTGTAATGACTTTTATGATTTACTTATTTTAGCAAAATTTGAATGCCGTCACGTCTCTTCTCTGTACAGTCTTGGCAACGTTAAAATACGCTGTATCTTATTTCTTACTGCCATAGATATTAGTTCGTCTTCGAAACACCGGTTTTATATGAGTAAGCTTAGCCAGCTTACTCATATACTACATATACATACATACATGACAAGCATACGCTCTACCCAATCGTAAGCGGGTACTCTAAACCAAAGTTGTTTTGCTGTACCTGGTGCTACGTATGCGAAATGCCCTAAAAATATTTTAATGCCGTTTTGAAGAAATTCATACTGCACTGCCCCAAACCGTACTTTCACTACCTGTATGAGTTTTTAATACCTATTTATGTAAAAATTGGAGGGAACAATTGCGTAATTACAACTGTACAAAAATAGAGACCAATTCTTTAATACCTTTGTTAATTAACTTTTAAACTTTCGCGTTCCATGATATAATTATGTACTTATACGGGAATTAACGCGATCACGAAAAGGTATTACATACCTCTGAATTGCCTGACGTTTCGACCAGGTTGCACTGCCCGTGGTCACAGGCTGACTGTCACACTGTGCAACCTGGTCGAAACGTCAGGCAATTCAGAGGTATGTAATACCTTTTCGTGATCGCGTTAATTCCCGTATAAGTACATAATTATACCTTTGTTAATTTATTACCAAACTACACAATGAAGTTAAAAAATGCTTACATTTTTTTTTAATTTTCCCTCGAATTGCATCGATTCAGTCTGTGACCACGATCGCTACAATTAAAGATACATTCCTCGGTTCAGTCGTATGTATGATCCAGTTTCTCATAAGTATTAAAGAAATTAAAACCCTATTTACAAATCTACAATAGTCCACCCGTGACCACGAATGGTGAAATTGTATCGAATCGTTTAATAAACATAAACTTGGCATACCGTGACTATATTCCGATTTACACAGTTAATATTCATTGCATCCAATTTAACGACATTCATATTTCATAGTTAAAGCAAATATTTGATGAAAGGTTTAAAGAAAATAAAACAACCACATACATGCAATATGGAGAAATAAAATGATTTTACGGCTTTACGCTTCTCTCTGAAAATGTCTATTCATTGCTTTTTACTTTAACGCTTATCACTTACAACGCAGGCTTTCACATTTATACGAATGTGCTACTATTAACGCTAATTGTAACCAAAAGTTCTTAATATGCATACATCAAATCAGACCACCAATTAGATCTAACAATTTAATTGTAATCTCTTCTTCCGATTAACCATTTTCATCCTTAACACTAGTATTCAAGGTTTAAAGTTAAATAGACACGCGTTTCCGTAATACGATACTCACATAAATGGGTCAAGGATCTCTCAAACGTAGCGATCGTTCATAATTCGTATTGTTCCCCAAATCACAGGGGTTCTCCATACTGTTCCGAAGTCTTTGATGCATGTATAATGTGGATTAAGTCGATGAGTATGTCATCCACTTTATGCTAATGCCATACGCGTATCTCTTTCTACGGCTTTGCAATTCCCTTAAGTTATTTGCGAATCAAAATATTGAAATTTGATCAGCACTCAAATAGCGAGTGATGTTAGCGAAATGAACTTGTACCGTTAGATTGTTGTAGTAAAAATAAACTTGAAAAGGTGTAATAGTGATTAAAAAATATCTAGAGGTCAGAACACAAATGTTGTAGGTATAAATATACACCAAAACTTTAGAGCTAATGCAAAAGTAAGTTATCCGGCTATTACGTCATGAGATCTTTTTTTACTCGCGTGTGTAATAAAATCAACCAACTAACGGGGTCCCTTTGTCAATCCTTGACTGTAGCTACAATGTAATAGTAAGATGTAGGTATAGAGTTCAAGTTTTTTTTAATAATGAATATTTTTTTATCATGTGGAAACTCCTACGGGTTTGATATACCACCTAACCCGGGTTAACGGTGAGGTTATATGTCGAAATCAAATCGACTAAAGTTACACGGTGTTCTGTATTGCAAGGGCCCCGGGTCATACCATAAGACGGAACCCTCCGGGAACCCATGTAGAGCTTGACCGCCTCTTAATCAGCAAGCGGCTACATCTTGGAGTAAGGGAGCCTTGCTCCAGTTCAGAAAGGCGTGGGCGGAATACGTTGTCCAACCCATTAACTCCATTATTATAAACAAGGTAAAAGGACAGCAATTTTCTTTTTACGTTATAGGGGGCAAACGAGCAGACGGGTCACCTGATGGTAAATGACTACCGCCGCCCATGGGCACTTGAGACTCAAGAGTCACAAGTGCGTTGCCTTTAAGGTGAGAGTAGGGGAAGGATGGAATAGGGGGAGGGAAGGGTCAGGGCCTCCGGTAACGTCACTCACTCGGTGAAAAGCAATGCAAGCATCGCTTCACTGCCGGTTTTCCGTGAGGCCGTGGTATCACTCCGGTCGAGCCGACCCATACGTGCCGAAGCATGGCTCTCCCACGACAAAAAATCTTTTACCACTAAGACAGAACACATCGTTGGAGCAGCAAAGGGTTTTATTACTAATAACATTAGTTGTGATTGTTACTGAATCCACACCTGTAACAAAAAATCGTCCAGGTTACTTAGGTTTAATGTAGCTTCCTGTTACTGAAATAATTTTCAAATTCAAAGGACCACCATTACCGGAGTTTACACCCGAAACCCTTTTACTATTCTTTAAATCAGTAACTTTAACTCTCCATAATATTAGCACATACTATAATGATTACTGATCCAATGGCACCTTAAATGAAATTATTTTGTCTTCTGTTGGATTTTACAAAAGGTTTTTAACTTTATTTGGAGAACTTCATGTAAATATTGTATCTTAATAAGTCGTTTAGTGATTTCCTTTGTGTTATTTCCCCCAAACCGGGATAACGAAATATGACGTCATTACGGTCAAATAGAAAAACGTGTACATTCAAATTTCGATTCCGAAAACGCATTCGTCTTTAAATTGTGTTCATTTGTGGAATGCGTTCGAAATCTTTATAAATGCGAAGTTACACGCTCCACGATCATCTTCAAAGATAACCAGTATACTTTGACCCTACTATCTTATGGCGGAATGGAAAAAGAGGAATACGTAAATAAAGTTAAGCGGGCCGTAAGATATTGGACGTGATATACACGTGAGCCGTTTTCGAGCTCTTTTCGTATATTCTTATTCACACGCAATGGGATACGTTTTCATACCGTAGTTGAATATCTGTTGCGAGGTGCTATAACCTTTCAAACAATTTTTTTTGTCAAATATATTTAATTTAAGAATTTAGGAAATGCATTTAAGTATTGTACTGAAAATTTGAGATAACATAAATGTATGAAATTGAATGTATTCAATGTATATATAATGTAATATTATATAGATTTATGCACTGTACTGTTCATATGATACCTTACACTTTTATAACATTAAAGGTCCGTTCAAAGTAGAGAAAAATAAATGGTATGTTGTCAAGAGCTACGAACCAAAAAATAAAGAAAATTGTTTATAATAATAAAAAATATTATTAGCGCTTTGTTCAAGCATTTATTACTCCTACTCCTACTCCTGTAGATAATATTAACAGTCACAGGTGACATCACTTTATACAGTTTGTACTATAATAGTGCAGTCTTAATTCCACCCCAGAATGTGTCATTGTGGGTTGAAAAAGATCAATATTTTGAGAATTTTTTGAGATGTAAATTTTTTACTAAACTTATATTTACATAACTTAATATTTTTATAAACCATCCGCCTGTTATTATGGCTCTAAACCGGATAGACATATTTGAATGTATTTTTCTATTAGAAAGCTGATTTATTTGCATTGGTTTTAAGTTTGTTTCAGTAAAAAATGTTCCTGCTTTAGTAAAAAAGTACTTATCAGCTTTAAATATACACGTGTGTAAACCAAGTATCATAACATAACAATATATCACGACAGATTATTAAACGTGTTTTAGGTACAGAATATAATTGTGTAATGACCAATAAAACACGACCTGACGTTACTAAAACCACTCTATGGAAATCCACTATTTTTCATCAAAATGAAGAAATCACAAGGAATAATAAGGTACTGCGATGGTTATGAGATAGATATGTTCACCTTTCAATCGTACACAATGGGTTCTCCGGGCACGCTTTATTTGAACCGTTAAGGTCTCACACGTCAAATTTCACATCCTGAATAGAGTTTACCCCTTACCACGGAATCTTTATAAATAGTTGTGCAAAGACGGTGTTTAATTTAATGGAAATCCGTATCTTGGAGCCGTGAAGTCAAAGTGAAGTTGGTGAATGGATGTTTGATTTAATTGCGATTCACTTGATTAAAGTTCGGGTTAAGTAGGAAATGAATCTCGATTAGATTTTGAGCAGCCTTTGAAACAATGCCATTGTAGACGTTCAAAAATGTTCTGAAGGTTCCTCTCTCATAAATATTTTTGTTCATCTTGGTGTGTCAGGTGTGGTTTGTGTTTCAAAGATCAAAGGGCTTTTAGGTGGTTTAAATCCTAGTGCGGATAGGAATATTTTTTAGTTCAACTTTAACTTTTGGTTTGTGGCTTTGTGGAGTTACCACAATTTTGCCAATGTCATGTAGGTATACGGAGGATTCTTATGTGTAAATAATCCATAATCGTTCTGTCAAAGCAATATAACATAATTATAGAAATAAATAATGATGGATGATAGGGAGAATGAAATATTACACAGTAAAAAGATACATTACTATTTTGGATTACTATTAAATTTATGCTGAAATTGAAGCGGTCCGTATGGGAAAGAACCACACTAAAGAAGACCGCTGAAGAAAACAGCACTACTAACATACTACTGATGAGTAGGTTACCCTTGTGCAGGGTGGCTACATGGTGTTAGTAACATGTGGCTCTGGTGGTATGCAACTGCACAACCGTAACTGCTCACAATGGTAAGCGGTAACTATGCTTATACACGACGCGCCTGTTACGGCAAGCTGTGCCCTTGTTTGTCACCTTACCTATTAAAAAAAATACTAACATCGTGGGTCACAAATTACTAAGTGTCAAAATCAAAGTCCAAATTAGTAAGTTATTGTGTAATAATACTAATTATCTAAATAATTTGCATGTCATAATATTGACTAAAGTCGCATGTGTTAGAATGGTTAAACATTTAATATCTTTTTCGTACCGACTTTTCTGCAAATAAATAAATTTGAATTTGAACTTTCTAATTTGTGCTCATTTAGGAAGTCAGAGCATTGCTCGAACTTTGGGTTATATTTAAAAAAAATATAATATATGCACACGAGATGACCGTATGAGCATTGTTGATAATATTGATAATGTTGTATACACGGGATGAAAAATTATGAACATGATATGATTGACAATTATCTTCTAACTAGCTTATCCGCGCAACTTCGTCCGCGTTTGTAAATTTTCCCCGTTTTTGCAACATTTTTCATTGATGCTCTGCTCCTATTGATCGTAGCGTGATGTTATATAGCCTATTGCCTTCCTCGATAAATGGGCTATCCAACACCAAAAGAATTTTTCAATTCGAACCAGTAGTGCCTGAGATTAGCGCGTTCAAGCAAACAAATAAACAATCTCTTCAGCTTTATAATATTACTATAGATTTGAAGCTTCTCTCCAACTCAACCACTTTAAGTGGGTAAAAGCTCAATTGAAAAAGCTCGTTCCAGCTAGTGTTCTTAGACGAAAACGAATCGCGTACCTCAATTAGAACAGGAGATATAGATAAGAAACCTATGAAAACATAAGAAATATACAGATGGAAATCGCGTTGAAGTATAACTTGAAAAGGATGAAAGTGATTTCCAATGCTTGATAACAAAACATTGGAAATCACGGTGTATAATTTGTTCGTTCGTTCCCGTGCTAAGCCGGGACGGCTTAGCACGGGAACAAATTATACACCTTAACCTTCCTCATGAATCACTCTGTCTATTAGTGAAAACCGCATGAAAATCCGTTCACTACTTTTTCAGTTTATCGCGAGCAGACAGACAGACAGACGCGGCGGGGGACTTTGTTTTATAATATGTAGTGATACAAACACCATTTGTCAACTAAATAATTCTATTTAAAACAACAGAGTAAACTTATCTTACAAAACAACTAGTAGTTGTTTTGTAAGATAAAAATACTACTACTATACTAGTTAAAAAGTGATACTAAGTATGGGATACTCGATATTGTGGTATATTATAACATAAACAAGTTCTTAAAGCCTCTCCATGGAATAGTTTATTCAAAGAACCGTCAATTAGTTCTTTAAAACAACGACACAGTGGAGTCCTCTGCATTTTTCACGAGCATAACAGTTGAACGAAATGTAAACAAAGAACTCTTAACGTTGTAAGTGCCTCTGAACACAAGCACTTATTTAAAGCTTCACCAAACGATAACTATGCATTGTACTAATTAAAATAGTCTGTACCGAGGGCTAGGGAGGTATTACACAGAATTTCGTAGAAACACTACACATTTACAGTAAATAAAGTTACAAATTAGTTGTTCTCTAAAGGAGATGCTTGAATATTTTGTCGAGCAAGATTTCTTCATATTTAATGAGCCCGTTATTCCTGTGAGCGAATTTCTGCCTCCTCATTTTGTTGAATACAGTATATTTGTATGTGTTTTTTTCTGCTATGATTTAGATAGTAATAGTTGGCAGTACTTGGGAACTGGTGATTTTTATCGACTTAAAAAAACCGGATAAGTGCGAGTCTGACTCGCGCACCGAGGGTTCCGTAAGCAAACAAAATTGTATGTGGATATTGTATAGTAGAGAGTGTAAACTTCTATCTCGGGAATCAATTCTCGAAGATTTTTCCCCGTCTTTTCCGAAACACAAACTTAACTTTGCGGTTGCGATGTACGACAAAGTCAACTTTCCAACCGCAAAATATAAGTTTGTATTCACAAAGACTATTTTTTTATGTGATTTAACAACAAATTAACGACTTTCGGATTTTTTCTCTTACTTGTGCTATCAGACCTTGCTTCTTACCAAATTTACCTGCGAATTGAAATTTGGTGAAATCTAAGGTTTAAATAGCCGTATCTTTTGATTGAGTTGACCTAGAAGCTTGATTCTTTTACAGCTTCAAAGAACCGCAAAAATACGTATTTGGTATCAATTTCATCTTAATGCGTCAACGGGTTCCTGAGAAATATGGTCTTGACAGACAGACAGACAGACGGACAATCTTATAAGGGTTCCTTTTTCACTTTTGAGGAACGGAACCTTAAAAAGAGAAAAATGGATGTTAACCAAAACTTTGGAATTAAATACTGCCCTGCTAATTGTACTTGCAGTAATCGACATTTTTGTGATTTTCACTTTTTTGCAAAAATGACATCTTAAGGGGTTAATCTATGCATAAAAAAATTATTCTAATGATTTTTTTTTATATTGACATGTTTTTTATTTAACGAGAAACGTAGCACTTGCACAAAAACATTGCTTTATTAACAAGATCTGCAGCATTCAGCATGTGCTAGAATGTTGTGCAGTACTTGATACGTTTACTGTAACTTAGTTTAGCATATAACTTCTTTTGAAACGAATACTAACTAAAACCAAACGCAGTATTATATTATAACAAAGAGCCACTCTTTCGCTGCTAAAATTAAATGCAGTATTGGTAAACAGTGCCGCGTTTCGTGCTAGCAAATCAGTGCGTCGATGTCATTCGGAACGGAACCACTAACTAAAAACGCAGCATTGAACACGTGCTAGGTGATTTTGCAGTAATAAACAGAAATACTGCAATTGGCCTTAGTGATACTGTAAAGCTCACAAGCCCAGATGGGAAATGAAAATGCAGTACTGTGCATTTTATCCAAATGAGACATTAAAGTAAAGAAATAAATATGTCAATAGAAAGCTTGATTTTTTTCTGATTTTTTAAGTACACTTCAAAAGTTATATAACATAGATTTGTTGCTAAGATTTCAAAAAATACGTTTACCGCGTTTATCTCCAAACCACCATTTTGCAAGTACTACGTTTGCAAAAAGGAGGGTAGAATATGAAACTGACTGTGGTTTAACTTTGTGAAAGAAAGAAAGAAAAGTATTTTATTTGTATCTTCTACGAATTAATAGAATAAACTTGCGTCTTAACAATTGGTAACGAAAATCAAATAGGGTACCTGCTCAGCTATCGTCGCAGATTGCTCTGCAACGCTGGTATTCTCGCAGGCCCCAATTACAATAAGAACATAATATAAACAATAAATATCTAAGAGTATATTATTATATGTAAATATTATATATCCAAAATTTATATATAAACACTTTTATTAATTGTTATATAAATAATCATATACTATTTACACTTTACTCAAATACCTATATTTTACACAATTTGGTAAGAATGGTGCAACAACTTTCACGATACGTTTTATGACCAATGATCCTTTTTTCAAGCTTTCAGCTTCAAAAGCTATCACACTACTATTTAATTAAACCGTGACTACAATACTGTACAATACTCAAAACAAAACTGTTTCATTACTTATTTTAATAGCCAATAAAGTTCACCAAATTTATAGCGAACATTACGTGTGGGGAATCAACTGAGACCGTATCCTGCTCATGAATAATGTGCGGAACCTTAAACTTTAATAAGGTCTCCATGCACTATATGAGTAACGATAGCAATTTTCCCTTAGTTTGCCTTACAGATATATTGGTGGAACGAGTCCCGAATTAAGCAGTTTTTCAGGTGGATAGGATGTTTCATTGACTTTATATTGGTGAATATGTGTTTACCGGAGTGTAAAAGTATTAGATCAGAAAGGAAGTGCAGTGGCAGCGGCTAGCTCAGGATTAAGAGATTATGACATGGACATGTTAATCCTTAGGTGGAAACTTTGTGTACGACTCCTTCTAAAAGAGGTCAGTGTAAAAAAGGTAGAAAGTATATAATTATTTAAACGGGAATGAAAGCGATAAATACGTATTACATACCTTTGAATTGCCTGAAGTTTCTACCAGGTTGCAATGGCCGTGGTCACAGGATGCAGTCAGCTTATGACCACTCTTTATAAAATGTTAGTGGATTCAGATATGAGCCTTCTAATCAAGAAACCACCTTCTGTGTCCTAGTTATCTTGTTCAAGAATATGGGTATATTTATTTTTTATCATATTTATTTATGTTTACTTTGCTCAATTGAACGTTGTTAAATGGGAAGGATCGGAACCACACAGAGTTACTTTTGACATAATTAATTTTAAAGTTCAGGCAGTATTTCCGTTTTTAAATTATTTTCTTTTGATTATTTTTTGGATTTTTCTGTATAATATGTTTTTCTTAACAACGATTTATTTACATTGATTTATATACGATTGATTTATTTACGAAGACAAATTACTTAGTAATTTGAAGCTATATGAATGAAAAAAAGTCCTTTAAATACGTACCTATATCGGTATTGGTATGGTATATCGAAAATTATCATGTTGCAAGTTGATTAATGTTTTAAATTAATTTCGTGGTCTGATAGTATTAACAACAAAGAGTAGTTTGATATACATAACTCATTTTTGATAATATCCTGTTATTAAACGACCGACGTCCAATTGCCCGTTTATTGTTATTTTCGGCAAGTATTCTAAAAGTTGAATACGTTCCAGTTTGGGTTTATCAAGAGGCTAGCTGGTGTCTCACGGCTGATGGTTGGAGATTTGTCCTTATCATGGTCCTCTGATTTTTCATAGTTCTTGATGTTATCAGAAATAAATTATCACCTTTTTAACAATTAATGGCAACATCGAGAGCAAAACTTGAACCTGAGAGCTCTCAAAGTATTATGAAGTCTGCCAATACACGCTTTTAAATACTAAGAGGAAAGCCACGCCCAGCAGCGGGGCAGTTAAAACATAAACATGTATGCTTAATAACGGATCTTTTATTGAATTCATTTAGTAATATAAACAAGCAAACATGAAAAAATACCACACCATAATTCGTATAAAGCGCCTGACGTTTTCCGTTCTGTCTCACTTTTTTTCCATCCATTAATATAAGGCAAGACATAACTTGGCAAAATGAATTGCATCAATCCATTTCTTCCATGACGATTGAGGCTTCAGTCAGTGCAATAACAATAAACGACTAACAAAATGCCCATTATACGATATCAGAGTGGTTATAACAGGCTGAGTGTAACTTGTCTGAGTTATGTTGGTAGTTGAGCGACAGATGGCTAGCATTATAGTAACAAATTGCACTAGACATTGGCGAGGAAGGTGGATGAACTTAGAATAACATTGTTGGATAATATTGCAGCAATCGAACGCTGAAATTCCATACTCATATTTATATTGACAAAGTATTCAGTGTAATGGTGAAGCGTTGTATAGTCAAACTATACATACTAGATATCGCTTGATAGTCGAGTTTCGACTATGATTAATTAAGTTTTGAATGTTTTGTGTTATTTCAAGGACAAGTATAACTTGAATTGTCATTGCATAGACTTTTCGTATCACGATTTGTCACATAGACTCGACCCCTGTAGTTTTTTGTAGCCATATTCACATAATTTTTAACTTTATAACACACTAGCTGACCCGCGTAACTTCATCTGCGTTTGTAAATTTTCCCCGTTTTTGCAATTTTTTATTGATGCTCCGATCCTATTGGCCGTAGCGTGATGTTATATAGCTGTGGCGACTTTCACATATAGCAAAAACATACTCTAACATCATCTAGCGAAGGCGAGCTGAATTACGAAGTAACTACTAATCTTGCATCGTGCTATGAGAGTTCTTGCGCCGATTAGTATATATACAACTTCCCAACATCAACCGTTGGGCCGCGGCCCGCCAGGCATGATCACCTAGCCTGGTCTGAGTGTTAGAGGGACATAACACCCGTTCCTCCACATAGGCTATAGCCTTCCTCGATAAATGGGCTATCCAACTTCGTATTGAGAATCCTAAATCCTGAGACTAACGCGTTCAACCAAACAAACCAACTCTTCAGCTTTATAATATTAATGCGGCGATATCTATATCGCCTTTTGGAATTATCGCCGTTGGTCGAATTTTGGAAAAAACGGGCAAAAATCTTCGAGAATAGATTCCCGAAATGGGCGTTCTATCTACATACAAGTTTGTTTGCTAACGGAACCCTCCGTGTCAGACTAGTACTTGTCCGGTTTTTTTTCTACATTTAAACTAAAGGTATTCCAAATTTAACACCCTTCCGTATGTGGAATTTGCTCACAAAGAATGAAGTGGTATACGAATTAACTATTATCTTATCTGTGAGAAAATGAACGAAAAAAATTATTTATTTGGCTATCAAACATTGTACTAAAGTAAACGACGCAAGATATCAAATTTTCCTGAAGAATTTTTCTGCAAAAGAAGATAGTGAGAAAGTCCCTTAAAAAAGTCAGAAGTTTTGACTCAAATACTTCCTTGTATCCGCCTCTTTATGATAACATTCATAATTATTTTCAGTTATTTTTATAACGCAATTTTGGTGAGTTATATAAGAACAGCAGCAATACTTATCTACTCGCAATAAAATTACCTTCATTTTAATATATATTCATCAAGTGGTAAGCAGATGAGCGTTATTACTAATATCAACTTACCTGTTTGTACGCGGCTACCAGGTAATAGGGAACAGAAAAAGGTAAGCTACCCATCTACTAAGGAGGGTAGGGAGGCCTTTGCCCTGCAGTGGGACGACCATGGCTGATAATAAATAAAAAAATAAATAATACCCATCTACTGCATATTGTGTACGTAGTATACTTTCGATTGGAATATCGTTTATTTAGCAATCGAGACAGACAAATTGGAAAAAAAATATTATTTTTTATAATTTTAATTAATCATAGCCATGAATATTCTTTTTATGACAACCCTATTGGTACACGTTCACAAACATATTTTATTTGATAAAATATAATTTTCACCTGGTAATCAAATCGGTGAAGGTCGATCTTACTTGGGATCCTTTGATAGAATGTCTATACAAATTATTTTATTATTTTTATATTGGTACAAATGTACAAAATGTTAATACCAAAAGATTGAACTCGTTTGAATTTTATTCACAGTTTGATGTCGGCGCAATATGTATTTTGCCTCCACAGGCGTCCATCATGAAGCACCTTCATTAAATTTTAAGCTTATTTACATATATTTTCATCCAATAGGTTATTTAATTTCATTTTTTCATGTTGATTTAATGTTATCAAATTTTCGTTGCAATTACTTTTCATTACAAACTTTTTTAGTAAAATGGTAAAACTTCACACCTTGTAATGGTGAAACCATTTTCCATTACCCCCGTAACAATACATCTCTCTTATCGACATAACAAATCAACACAAAATACCACCTAAATAACAACCGCAACTCAATAAAGAAACTATTCGGAGCTTGCAGTCAAAAAGGCAATATAATAATTAATTGTAGGACCACTATCCCTTAGGCCGCGGTCACTGACAGAATTTATGGTGGAATTATTATTGAAAAGCTCCCCCGCCTGGGACAAATTGTCCCGTTGTCGAGGCGACGCGCGACGGCTACTGTATACGGACAGACACAGAGGTTTAGTGTTTACTATACAGATATTATATTGTTGAAATACGAGCGTGGTCTTTGTATAAACATTGTGGAACAGGACAAAATATTTGGAATTTTGTATATTACGTACATTTTAAATTCAAAATATCTTCTCCTATTTTGTTAGGAACTCTATTCTCTCATACAAACTCAATTTTACTATTGAATAAGGCTTTTAATTCTGAGTCTGAGAAGTTTTCTTATCTGAGAATTATATCCTGGTAAGATCTCTTAATATACAAGACAGTAAATTTTAAAAAAGAAAGTTTCGGATTTGTATCTTACGATCGAGTTATCAAGTGTAACTGAATTATAAGACGTTGTTACGACTTTTTAACCAACTTCAAAAAAGGAGGAGGTTCTCAATTCAACTCTTTGTTTTTTTTTATGTTTGTTACCTCAGAACTTTTGACTGGGAGAACCGATTTTGATGATTCTTTTTTTATTTAAAAGCTGGTGCTTCCCGTGTGGTCCCATTTCAATTTGGTCCATTCTGACAATGGCATCCATGAGAAAACCATATATAAGTCTTTTATGGAAAAGTTTCTTTTGTTGAAGTCGGTTTTTTTTTAAAGAATTATTTGGCCGCTACGATATATCCTAAAGTGACAGTAACTGCACGACATTAAATTTTACTAGCTAACTGGCCACACGTTGCTGCGGCTAAGTAATTTGCAATAGAATATTGTGACTAGAAATTGAGATAAAAGCTATCCTGGACCAAACTGTACACAGTGTGCAAAAATTCATTAAAATCATTTCATTAGTTTAGGAGTTCATCGCGGACAAACAATGTGACACGAAATTTTTAAGTATAAAGATTTGCGCTTGATATTCCTTTTTTTGCAAAGCGCAAGATTAAACTCCATTCTATATTTATGATTGTGTTAGGAGCTCGTTAAAACAATATTTAAATAAATATTGTAATGGTTTTTACCAAAGAATTTCTTATCTTTGATCTTTTAATAAATGTCTTCTTTTTATAATTTGTGATTATAACCATTACGCAGATCACCCTTCGAAGGCTCGCTGTCAGTGTTGCTATTAAATAATATACATACACCATCCTTCCAGTGACGATCCCCAACGTCATTAAATCATACATAACCGATATACCTGCTACAATATTCTACCCTAATCAACATTTCGAGAGAACAATAAACGTGTGGTCATCCTTCTTTAGATGAAATTCAATAAATTCGGACAGCTAGGGTGGCCTCATCCCTACCCGTCAGTTGAGAACTTTTGAATTGCCGACAGCGTCCATCGCACAATAATGGGCAGCCTTTTGTCCACGAAATTGCCTTATTTCGTGGTCTACCTAATAAGGGTTTTCTGGAACTATCAATTCGAAATTGTAATTGAGTCTATACTTTGTAGTCTTTGATGTCGTCTGCATAGTATTGCCCCATTTGATTTTCTTTCTGCTTTGTTTAATACACAACTGTTTACTTTCTGATCAGATAAACTATTCATTTCAAGTAAGTGCATTTGCTTTAGATGTTATAAACTCGACTCTATGTAAATTTCGATTGGAATATTTATTGGAAACATCGAATTCGTAATTAGATGTCTTCATCTTGTTGAGGTCCACGGGGAAATTGTATCAGGTTGGATAGACATCGTGACGTTGCATGAATTAGTATAGATAAGCTGGGTCTCTCGATTTACTTGTTAGCTAACAAAGGTTCTGAATTTGTGATCAAAGGTGATTGACACTGGATTCAAAAGGTGAATAGACGTATAGAGTTCCTCGAGATTATTTATTTATGCTGTAGCTGAACGATTAAAATGCAAAAATGTACGATAAGAAAGTATGTTAATGTTTTTTTTTTTTTAGATTGATTAGAGGAAAATGGATAGATTTTTTGT